>JAHNEJ010002972.1:0-162969 GCA_022559845.1 Amorphophallus konjac
TTTCTATTTACTCCTTGCTCCATGCCTCGGCGTGTGTTTTTCCTTTATTTCTTAGCTTAGTTTGATTGAGATAGCATGCCCATGCTACAGCTTGCTTTGGTTGCCTAGGTTCATGATCACATGTTCATAGGTTGAGTGCAGATCTTTGATTATTTGCTTGTCATCTTGCTACATATCATCATTAAGATCCAAGAAAAAGGAGATAGAGAAGCAAAATAAAATCAACAGATATACTCTTGCTAATAGCTCGACTAATGAGGTTGGCCTCAAAGTCGATTTTGCACCTTTCAGGCGATCCAGGGTTGACTTGGAGCTGAGGCGTAGCCGATGAAGCTTGGCCTTCTCCTCGTCAACGGAGAAGAAATCTTCATCGTCTTCCACTGAGAGCCAGCCATTGCTCTTGCTCTTAATCACAGGGTACGGGGTAATCCCCTTGAAGTAGAGCACAGCGTCGGCCAGATTGCATTCCCCTGGCGTGAACGGTGACATGTCTGCAAAGACCGTGTGTTGCTCCCCATCCTTGGCATACTTGATGCATTGGTGGAGAGTTGATGGGATGACCCAATTTTCATGGAGCCAAGGTCTACCCAGTAGCATCTTATATGATGTGTTGGCATCGATGATGTAGAATGTCACCTTGGAGGTGAAATCATCGAGCACCAGGTCGACGTCCACCCGACCGAGGACATCCTCAATGTTTTGGTTGAAGTCGGATATCTTGACCGCTTGAACCTTCTGGAGGTATGGGGTTAGGTATAAAGTTTTGAATGTTTTGAGCGGCATGATGTTGATCGCGGTGCCAGCATCCATCAGAATCTGATTCACATCATGCCCATTGACCTTCCCTTCCATGTAGAGAGGATGGTTGTGGCATGGAGGGGATAGCAACATGTCCTTCTCCGTGAAGGAGATGGTGGTTGTGAAGGTTTCATAGGCAGTCGCCTTCATTTTCGTGACATGCGCTTCGTAAGCTTCTGGCTCTTGGAGTATCTTGATGAGAGTTTTTCTTAGCTCTTTACTCCAAGCGATGGCTTCCCAGATTGTAATGCTGGCGGGGAAGCGCTTCATTTGGTGGAGGACCTTCCGGTCGACTCAGGCTTGAGCATCCTCCAAGGAGGGTAGTATGTTGGGCTGGGCTTTCTGCGAGCTGCTGTGCTGCTCCCCATCGGGAAGTCGCACTGCCTTGCCTTTACCACCGGGATCAGACTGACCTTGATCGCTGGTGGACTCCTAGAACAGGGGTGCCAATTATGGCTCTTCTAGGGGTAACTGGCGGGCTGGCCCATCCTTGCCGGACGGTCCCGCTTGTTCTTTAGAAGAAGCCGGGGCAGGTATAGAGACTGGGAGGCTGGCGAGAATCTCTTCAATACCGAAAGGATCGAAGATGCTAGGTCCCCTCTGAATTTCTAACTCTGGAATGGGGGCAAGTTCCTCTCCTCGAAAGAGGATGATTCGCTCTGGGTTTAAGGTGGACGGGTGAGGGGGTAGCTCGGGAATTCTGCCGCGGCCTCTACCGCGTCCCCGGCCATGACCCCGGCCATGGCCTGTGTGTTCTGGAGCTGGTTGTAGCCCAAGTGGGGCAGTGGTTCTTTGTCTGGTTCGAGAGGCCACTGGCTCGCCTCACCAAGAAGTGTTGATGTTATCAGGAGGTGGGATGGCCACCATGTTGCAGGTGTAGCCTCAAAGCATTTCTTCTAGCTGTTCTGTCGTGATCTCCTTGTCTTTATAGCACAAGGAGAGCCCATCTGGAATCAGGAGTCTTTCGCTGTTCTTGAGCTTTTGGATCATCTCTTGGACATAGTCTCTAAGGCGGGCTCGTTTCTGCATTTCTTCCCACGGCATATAGCTGTCGAGTGGGAGGGCACCCGTAGGACGAGGAGGAACATATTCTTCCAGGTCATCAATGAGCAGCTGGAGCCTCTGGAGAGACGTTGGCTCGGTTGGTGATTGTAGGGCGGCTGCTTGTTCAGCTTGTTTCTTGAGCCGCCTTTTAAGGTTCGTCCTTCTATTTTTCTCTTGTTTCTTGGCGATGGCCACCTCCAAGGGAGTAGGAGGGAGAGGTGCTGGGGCCGGAGCTGATAAGCTCCCACGAGGACATCCCTGACCTAGTGCCTTGGTAGAGCGAGGTTGGCGACTCTTCTTCACCCGAATTTCGATCCAGGCTCCTTTCGCTTGTTATATCTAGAAGGTGGTGTTGATCGCCTGCTCGATTACCTCGAGCGGCAACTCCTGGTATGTCGGGATACTGGGACTGGCGTCCGAAGATGTGTGCGCAGTTTGGTGCCTTACCCGCGGTGGCGACAGAAGCCTACAAGGAGTCGACAGATTGGTGTTGGCGTCCGAAGGCGTATGCGCGGTTTGATGCCTTAGCCACGGTGACGATGGCTTTTACTGAGAGGCGGACTGAGAGATGTGCTTGTTGTCCTGCTCCTTAGTCTTGCCTTTGTGATCAGGCTGAGGGCAGGGTCCGACGATAGCCGAAGGCATCGCAGGGTGTTGTCGCTCTGAACAGTAACCCCGACTTCGTGACCTGACTGGGCCTTGTAGAGATGGGCCCGTCGCTCGAGTTGAAGCCACTGAAGACTCTGAAGATGTCTTCTTTGTGACTCGGATTGTGTCAGAGGGCAAGCGGGGAGGACTCGAGGGCCCATCGGCTGAGGGGGCATGACACGGATGGGTCGGGACCTCACCCTGCTTTTGCTTTCCCTTCCTATCCACGGACGCCGGAGATGGAGATAGGACAGGGGGAGGACAAGGGAGAGCTGAGGAGTCCATCGTCGTCTTGCTCACCAGACCATCCTCCCGGCCCAGCAGGACCCGGAGGAGCCTGGCGGTGTCTTCTTCAGAGAAAGGGAGAGATTCCAGCTCCCGCTAAGGCCACCACTGCATAGCCGAAATGGCTGGGGTTGGCTGGCCGGATGCTAATGCCCGGTCATCTGGGGGGCTGAGGTGGGAAGGGAATGTATGACACTGACCGAGAAATCACGCAGCCACGTCTCCTAATTGACATCTTGCTCCCTACGCCTTCGCAATCGCTCGAGTGCTTCCCGGTTATCGACCTGAAACTCGATCCATTCTGGAGGATGCTGGTACGGTAGCCCGTGCCCATTGTTCTTGAGGGGAGTCTGTCCACGCTGGCACATCCCTTGCGACGCTGGGGGTTTCTTCGACAGCTTTCCGAAGTCTGACAAGTGACAGGGAGTTCCCCTCCGCATCGATCTGCTCCCACCGGATCTGTTCCTGGATGAGGTATTGAACTTCCTCACAGGACTCGATCGGGTGGCAGATTCTGGCGTGGAAAGGGCAACATTGGGGGTGAGTAAGGTCCCAATGGGTGTAGTCCGCCGGTGAATCGTGAGGCATGATTTGCCCCCTCTCGACGAGGATATCGAAGAGTCATCGGGTTCTCTCCCTGGGGAAGGAGAGGGGTCTATGATCATGCCAGGGCCTCCACCCCGGATACCAGAGCGAATGTTCGCCTTGACTAGTGCTGGGCTCCTCTGCTTCGACATCAAAGAGGGAGAACGTAGCCATAATATGGATCGTGTTGGCCGAGTAGTGAACCACACGTGCTACCTTAGCTGGCCTGGACCACATATGTGGTTGCGGGGGATCGACGAGACCACTCTTCATTTTAACAAGGCCATCTCGGATCAGCTTCTACACCTGAGTCTTGAAGACATAGCAATCTTCAATTGAGTGGCCAAGCATGCGATGATACGGGCAATAGCTGAGATCATCGGTCTTCAGAGCCTCGTCCAGCTTGCGGATTTCTGGCTGATCAATAATGTTCTGGGCCATGCAGAGGTCGAAGAGTATCATCGTATGTACCTTTTTGAAGGAGAAGGGTGTCTTCATGCGCTCAGAGAAGGAAGGGGCGGCCGGCTTGTCTGCCAGCTTTTTGTCAGAGCCGCTTGGTTCGGCCTCTTTATCGGCTTTGGCGGCGGGGGTGAACTCGACGATATTCACCTCCTTACCGGACTGGCATTCTCGCGCTTGCTTACCCTTGCTGAGGTCTTCTTCATGGACTGGTGGGTTGACACACCTCATGCTGAGGTCTCTTCATTTCTTGATGAAGACGAGGGCGCTCTCACCCTTCCTCTGTCGGAGAGAGCAGAGCTCGAATAGGGAGATCTTTCGCTTGGCCGTTTGAAAGCGGTCGAGGAACTTCTTCTGCAGATCTGCCCAGTCGATGACTGAGCTGGGCTTCAGGTGGGAATACCATTGGAAGGCCATTCCAGTAAGCGAAGTAGCGGAGGAGGTACGACTCAGCCAGCGCTAACTCGCCCATGGCCGTAACATAGTAGGCCAAGTGTTCATGTGGAGACCCCTGCCCGTTGAACTTTTGCAGCTTCGGGGGCTTGGCATACTCTGGAGGAAGCTTTTTCAGGTGGTGGTGAAGCGGGTAAGGTACACTGTAGAGATCTACCATGGCAACCCTTCACCATCTCGATCATCTGGCATTGTGCCAGGAGATTTTCTGACATTGGTGTATTGGATGCTCGTGGCTTAGCCTTAACTGGGGGTGTGCCAAACCCAACTGCCAACGAGGTTCGAGCGATTGCCGCTGAAGTGTTGGAAACATCGCGCCCCGCCGGCGGTGCCGGTGCTTCGGTCGGAGGCCTAGCAGGTTGCTGAGGATGAAGGTCCCGTTCCTGGAAGAGATCTTGCAGGAGGGCCTCAAATGCTGGTTCTCCTTCAGGAGAGTCTCGAGGGTCACTTCTTGAGCCTCGTTCGTAGGAGGGTCGTTGTTGACCGGCTCTGTGTTGATAGGAGGGTCACGGTTCTCCACCGGGACCTCTTCTGCACGTTCCGACGCCTGAGGTCTGGTAGAAGTGCTGATGTGACCTGCTGGGGGAGGCGGTGGGACCTGATGGCGCGGCCTCCTAAAATGGGACAGGGGCTGATTCAGGTCATCAGACTGGGTGTCCGACTGGTGTCCGGTGGTATAGCACGTGAACACTCGAACCGCGTCGTTGATGAACCGGGCCATCCGCTTCCTCTGCGGGTGCCCCTCGCAGCATACAGGCACCCCTAGTCTGTCTAACACCGAGGTACGTTGCGGAGGGGCCTGACTCCCGATATCTGTCGGAGGAGAGCCCGGGACAGGCCGCTGGCGGGCCCGGGAGTGGGCTCACCTTTGCCTCTGCTTGCTTGTGCGGGGGACATTAGATGACTGGGTGTCGTCAGACGGTGCTACAGTGGGACCAGTCGCATCCTCCCTGATGCCACGTCTGAGCGCTTGCAAGGGGTTTCTAATACGCGCCCTTCGAACGGCTTGAGCTTCCTCTGGGGTGACCCAAATTCTTCTCAGGTCGGATTGTTGATCTCCCTTGTCACCGTTTCTCTGATGGGTTGTCTTGGGAGCTCGTGGGTCGGGCCGATGTGGATGCCCCCGGACTGCTACCGAAGTGCCCGCTCATCTAAGCTTCGCCTTGTCCTCTCGCGTTTGCCGTAGGAGGTCAAAACGGTTGGAGGTAGGGATCGTGGGAACGGTCCGTTCCTGGGGTGTGATTGGTTCACCCCCATCGAGGTGAATCCGCAAGTCACCGACAAGAATAGTCTTGCCTGAGTTACTGGTTGCAGCGACTAGCCACCGGCCTTTTCGGCCGTGGCGACGCTTCTTCAGGGGAGTGGAGGAAGACTCCGCCCCGAGATGGTAGACTAAGAAGACCCGGCCTATAGTGACCGACAGCGTGGAGCTGTCAGTCAGAAGCACTGGGATTGGCCCCCAGGGTATGAGACCCACGCCGGGAGTCGATGGCTGGGTGACTCGGGTGTAAGCCCTTGCCCGCGCTGATAGAAGCGTTGTCGATGCTCGAGATGACACTCTTGCACTGGGAAATGATGCCGTCGGAAGTGCTGAGGTGCCGGCGACCATAGGTTGAGGACCCGTGTTGGGTATCGGCGTGGTCCGGGCTCGGGTCGGAAGGCCCGAGGAAGATGCTGAGGAACCTTGCCCCCTGGGTAGGAGACCCGCGGGGAGAACCGATTCAACTGGTGCTCGGGAACGGGATCTCGAATACAATGCCGAAGAACTGGGGACTCGAGGCCGAGAGCCCGTATCGGGTGTCGGCTTTGCCGGGGCTCGGGCTTGGGGCCCGAGGAAGACAGTGAGGAGTGGCGAACCCGAGGCTGGGAGCCTATGTTGGGTGTCAGCTTTGCTGGGGCTCGGGGTTGGAAGCTCGAGGAAGATGCTGAAGTGCCGCAGACCCGGGGCTGGGAGCCCGTGTTGGGTGCTGGCTTTGCTGGGGCTCGGGGTTGGAAGCCCGAGGAAGATGCTGAGGAGCCGCGAACCTGGGGCTGGGAGCCCGTGTTGGGTGCCGACTTTGCTGGGGCTTGGGGTTGGAAGCCCAAGGAAGATGCTGAGGAGCCGCGAACTCGGGGCTGGGAGCCCGTGTTGGGTGCCGGCTTTGCTGGGGCTCAGGGTTGGAAGCCTGAGGAAGATGCTGAAAAGCCGCGAACCCGGGGCTGGGAGCTCGTGTTGGGTGCCGACTTTGCTGGGGCTCGGAGTTAGACGCCCGAGGAAGATGCTGAGGTAGTGATCGAAATCCGGGGCGTGGGGCCCGTGCTGGAGATCGGTCGAGGTTGGCCTCGGGAGATAACACTTGTCCGGGCAGGAAACGATCTGGGGCCCCTATAGGGGCCGGTGGTAGCGATCCTGAGCCTGGTGCTCAGGTAGGCTATCGACGCTGGGAGTGTGTGTGGCCCATTGGCCACCGAAGCCGGCAGAGGGACTGAGATCAGCTGAGAAGCAGCCGCAGGAATCACGCCCAAAAAGTAGGGCGATACGATGACAGGGGCGAACCTGCCGAAAGCGATCGCCGTCACCAAATAACCCACCTATGCATGGGTGTCAATGATGATGGGACCGTATGTAATGGCCGCCATAGTTGCCGGAGTAGTGAGTGCTGTTGGGGCGACGGTCGCCGACGGTCGCCAATCGCGGACTAAGAGCCGCTGGGGAATATGCGTACGAGTACCCTCCTCTGCCTCTCCTGCAAGGATAGGAAAAGGGCACCAGGGCTTCAGGGCTCGCATAGGCTTTTCTTCAGCGAAAAGAAGGAAGGCGGGAGATGTCCCAACTTTGTCGTCGGGGGTGTTGATGTTTCTTTCTTCTTTGATGATGATGTGGTGAATGTGAATATAGTGGTGAATGTGGTAGTATGAAAGAGATATGTGAGATATGTGAGTGTGTGAGCAAGTGATGTCCTAACTCAAACAATCATCAAACCAAAAGCATGGGCATGTCATCAATGTTCATAAAGGAAAATAAAAAAAACACACGCCGAGGCGTGGAGCAAAGGAATAAAAGAAAAACACACACCGTAGGTGTGGAGCAAGCAAAGTAAAGAAAAGAGCAAAGATGATGACAATGATGAGCAATACCCAACCAAAGAAATGTGATCGCCACCAAGGTAAATAAAATAGCAATGCTAAGCTAAATACCTTGGAAAGAGGAGGATGCAACACCCACCCACGGGAGATGAAAACCAGAACTCTACAACTTCAGACGGTCTAATATGAGGCCGCTAGAGAGAACGAAATGGTCTTACGATAAGCCACCACAGATCCTCAAACAGTCCAACGTAGAGCCACCGGAGCGCACGGAACAGCAGATTGGGACTTGGATCTCCACCTCTCCCGGTGGGCCACAAGAGTTGGGCCTCGTGCTAGGAACCCTGTAGACCTGCGAAAGAATGTAGAAGCACAGAAAGACAACCCAAATTAGCCCTTGGACACGTGTAGTAACTATAATGCAATTAAACTAAGTTGCATGCAAAAGGAAGGGTGAATACCTGGAAGGTTGGTTTTTTAACCCATGTGGGGAGTGAAAAAGATGGGGAGATGTTTAAAAACTTGATTGAGATGCAGGGAACGTGGAAGAAGAAAAGGGGAATATGCTTATGAATGCTATGAAGAGGGGAATGAACTAAGGAAGAAAACAACACAATGAAACACTTGGAACTCAATACTCCCTCGACTGGAAGGCTTATGGACGTAGAAAGCACTTCTCCTTGATGGGTACTCACTCCAGAACGTAGCAGCACCTCGACGTAAACTCCAGAAATCTCCTCCTCCACCCATGCACTCAAGGGTTCTATTTATAGGCCCTCAAAGTCTAGGTTCGAGTTGGAGAGATTCAAGCGAAAAAGTAGGATGAAACTTAGCAAACTCTTGAAGATAATACTCCCAAGAGTCCATAGAATCAAACAGAAGCTTCTAAGGATCACTATCGAGAGAGAAATGACCAAAACAAAACTCTACTTCGACTATGGCGTAGCAGAGAAAAGACAGTTAATCAGGACTCTCTGTCTCTTGAAACAGTCCTACGATAAACCGCCACAATGAATTAACAGTCCAAGCATAGACCGCCACCCTTAGAAGATAAGACCAACGGGCGAGAACTTCGTAATCAGGACTCTAAAGCTAAGAAACGATTTAAAGTAGAACCGCCACAGCGCCTCTAATGGCCTTACGATAAACTGCCAGAGCTCAACGGATAATAAATGGATAAGACCGAAAAGAAAGACGTTGGCTCTGGACTCTGGCGTCAGCAAATGGACTTCGTACAGGCCGCCAAATGTCATCAAACTCACATAAGATAGATCGCCAGAGACAGTGTAGTGGTAAAATGAATAAAAGGCCTACTAATCTTTAACCCACGGAAAATAAATAAGGAGCAAGACCCAATCAAGGAGAATGACCCATGAAAGAAGCCTCAAAACTGACCAAGATGGCTCAGTAAACGGTGTATAACTCGGAGCATCATAAAGATAAATACGGAGATGACCCAACTTTTTGGTCATAAAACGGGTGTCAACAGATGCCCCTCCTTAACATTTTCTTTGCAGGGGAACGAGCGGAGGTGAAGCGAAAGCGACATGGAACATGGAGGTGAAATGGAAATAAAGCGGAGTGGACTGAAAAGCGGGCGTTAAGGCAAACCGACACCCATCCTCAACCAACTAGCGATAGGAATCTTCTGGAAAACTTCGAACCAATCACAAGGAACGGCCAAACCGAACGACACATGCCTGGAGGAACTAACAACTAAAGGAAAGGAAAACACGACCAATCTCCTCACTGGAACACACAGCTGATAGCTGATCGGAGCAACGAAAAGTAAAAAGATGAGCAACTAAAATCCAGACAAGAATCCTCAGCTAACCAAACTGAGCAAAAGATCGAAGGAAACCTTCCAACTCAGAGTGGAATAACTCTCCTTACTCAAGACCATGGACACACAGTTATCCACCATTACTGAGACATTTAGACAGATGAGGGCATATGAATGCTCAAAGATGCGCATGATGCATGCTTGGCTAAAATAAAGAAATCATCAAAACAAATGCCAAAAAAAATAAAATAGCAAGATACTCGAGAATAGTACTGCTAGACCGGACAAATCAGGGTCAAGAAACTATCTGTAACCACGGCGTGTGAGATAGAACCATTGTCCCCCAACTCAGCCAACCTAACGGCCTATCCAACGATTAAACATGTACACCTAGATCATCATCATTTTTGTTAGAGGGGAACATCAGATCCCAAAACACATGAATGACCAGCCGGTTCTCGAGGTAATATATCATAGATACCATATAGTAATGCATTAAGGGACTAGGGATCGAGATACTTACCTGACTTACCTGCCTGGCAAGTGTTGAAAGCGTGATGGCGTTCATGATTTTGCAAAAAGAGGGTTAGCCATCAACAAAAATAGATCCATAGGATAAGCATGAAGCATAAGATATAACTTTGAAGCATGAAACATAATAGATAAAGCATTGTAATTCATCAAACAATTCAGCACAAAACGGTCTAAGGTAGAACCGCTATAAGAGCCATAACGGTCTAAGTATGGACCGCTAAATCACGTCAATTCACATCCTTCGAGGAAGAAGCTCTGATGACAAACGGTCGAAGGTAGGACTGCCATAAGGACTGTAACTGTCTAACGATAGACCGCCAATTTTCTTAGCGTTCAAAAAAAACAACCGATCGTTCTTCCCCCCATTCAACACTCAAACATTCAAACGCCCAAACAACCCAGATCGAGCGACCCCCATCCGGCGACTCCGGCAACCCATACCGGCGACCACCGTGAGGATGGTGAAACAAAAGGTGATACGCCGCCTCCAACGGCGGATTGCAAGGTAGAGAACCTCACCGACGGCGACGAAGGACCTACCGGTGGAGGAAGAACCACCGGAGAGAGATGAAGGGCCGTCGGCCCAAATGGAGGAAAACGAAGCCCCCACGGCCGAGGAGAACCCTAAGGAGGCTGGAGATGGCGAAGAAGAGGCCCTGACGGCTGGAGAGACTCCAACGGTAGCGAGCGGTCACCGGTCAACGGAGGTAGGCCGACGGCCCTAAATTTCATTTTTTCTTTATTTTTCAATTTTTTATGTATGCATGCGTGTGAATGGATAAGGGAATGGGTCTGGGGACCCATTGGAACAAATTGTAGGCCGTTTCGGCCATTTCCACGAACCGGGGAAACGGGGAAGATGATGCCCATTCACGGGTACCGTAGTGGTCGTTCCAGTGACGGCTACAGCCTTAGACGGCCCATAATATGGCCACTAGAAGTCTCAGATGGCCCATGATATGGCCGCCAAAGAATCAGAGATAGAATGCTGATATCTTTGTGTTTTTATCTTATTTAATTTTTTTCGTTGTTTTTGTTTATATGAAATGCAATGCAATGCAACGCAATGACTGACTTATGTTCTAAATGCGTGCAGGGGAAAAGACGAACCCGGATTTCATGGCTATAAGTCCGAGCCGTATACTTAGCTCTGCCAAATTTTCAGAGGGAGAGACTAGCCGTCATGGGCTTTGGGGAGCTTCTGAGCATAGAGGTGACTCGGATAGACACTGCACTAATCTACGCTCTGCACGAGAGATGGGATCCAGTTAGCCGAGCCTTCCTCTTCCCCTGGGGCCACATGATCCCCACATTGGAAGATATAGGGAGGATCACCGGACTGCGGGTCCATGGAGCACCGGTGACTGGATGGACTTACGGGGATTATCGAGAGATGGCCCAAGAGCTGCTGGGATTGGATTTGATAAGGCCGGGGCATCAGTCATCCACGCTAAAACGATCGACACTCCAGGAGAGCCTGGGGCTTAGAGGTGCTGCTATCTCTATAGGGGAGCTACCAGAGGAGCATATTGGTAGAGTGATAGACCAGGTTCGAGACAGAGTGGCAGCAGAGCCGGGACCTGAGGGAGACATCATCTTACGGCGCTTCCTGATTTTGCTATTCGGGAAGCTCCTGTTCGCGACTAGAGCCGATGGAGTGAGCGTCAGGCTTTTCCCTTTGCTGAGGGATCTGGATGGAGTTGGGGGATACGCCTGGGGAGCAGCAGTCCTGGCGTTTCTGTTCGACTCGTTGAGCACGATCGACCGGCAGACCATGCTGGGTGACTTCTCGCCATTCTTACAGGTAAAATGCCCTAAACTTTAAACTTCAAATGCTTTTCTATATGCTTGCCATTATTATATGCTGACGCTTGACTTATGCATGTTTGGAGCTACCTATATCTCCCTGGCATTGGGTGAGGGAAGGAGCTGCACCCCGAGCGGATCCCCATTGCAAGACGGTGGGTAGTAGCTCGGGACATGGGATCGATCCTGCGCTTAGCTCGGGCGATCCAGGATGACATCGACACATTCCCTTATGCATCGGTAAAACTTTAAACTCAAACTCTTCTATATGCTTTAAATGCTTTTAAATGCTTCTAAATGCTTATCTAAATGCTGACATTGCCTCAATTGCCTTTTAAGGTGCGTTGGACACCTTACCGTGATGAGGGTCACGAGGGACAGCCTTGGGTGGAGGCAGCCTGAGCGTACGCTGGACGAGAGATCTGGCTACACTACATCAACATCATTGAGCCACTCCATCACCGATTGACCATGAGGACTAGGGGAGTACATCAGCCAGAGGTGGAGTTCCCCGAGCGAGACGATGAGCGCATTGGGAGATCGGCGAAGGGACTCAGCGATGACATCGACTGGGTCACTCGGGTGATCGACCAGGTGCGAGATTGGACGCAGAGAGGTCGGAAGGTGAGAACCCGGGCTGACAGTGACGAGGCCTACCTGAATGCCTTCGCTCGGAGTTACGACGACCGAGTGTTCCGCGGCGTCCGACGACCGGTATGACTCCTAAACTTATGCTCTTTAATTAAATGATCTTATTCTTATATGCACTGACACTATGATTTGCTATATGCAGCTAGACCCGCAGGGCAGGATAGCGGAGCTCCAGGGCCTCCTCCACTCCACTGTGCAGCAGAGGGACGAGCTCTAGCGTGCGCTGGACCTTCTGGTGAGCTTCTCTAAACCTTAGACTTAATTATGCTTATGATTAATGATGAAATGTGACTGACCTTGACTTCTAAAATGTAGCGAGCTGAGGGAGCGCAGCGGCAAGGACCAGATGCACCATCCTCATCGTCACAGCCTGCGGGAGGCTGGGCTGAGCGAGATGCAAACTTTGCTCGGGCGGTAGCTCAAGCTGAGGAGGCTGAGGCTTCACTTGCGGAGAGGGCAAGCAAAACCAACCCGAGTTCCTTAGACTTTAAATGCTTATGATGCTTATGCCTTACTATGATGAATGCTAATGCAGGCGAGAGAGCTGACCACCGCGCTGGCCGAGGCAGATCGTGCTTGAACGGAGACCGAGAGGTTGAGAGCAGAGGCAGCGGAGGTGACCCGTCTCCATGAGGAGGTGGTGCGATTGAGCGCGGGGCTAGTAGACTTAGAGCGCTACCGGACTGAGGCGCAAGAGGCTCGACATCATGCCTACGACATGAAGATTGAGCTACGGATGATGGAGAGGACCGTGCGGATGATAGGCCGCGGACCAGAGCGGAGCGTGTCCCAGAGCGGTGCTCGGAGTGGTTCGTTCTCTCTGACCATCGGAGGAATGAGGAGGGGGATAGGAGATGACGACAGCAAGAGGAGGGGAGTATCTCCATGGCCCCACCGACGAAGAAACATGAGGGTACCGGCGACAGCGGGGGTCCAGGAGAGGGACCCGCCGGAGCGTGACTTGTACTTTTCTTTTTCTTTTGATGCACACATGTACATGACTTTTGACTAGTGAAATGAAAATCTTTTGAGTGTTTTTATTTATTTTTAAGATGTGAATGTGGATGGATGTGAATGCTTGAAATGACAGACAGAGGGTACGAGTGAGAGGGACAGAGAGAGAACAGGACTGACGACTGAGGAGGAACGAGTTTAACCAAAATCTGGAAAAACCTGACAAACGGTCTAATTTAAGATCGCCAAAGTCTGGAAAATGGTCAAACCACTGACCGTCAGAGGAACAGAGACAAGTGGTGGATAAAGGGCAAAAACGGTCCAATGATGAACCGCCTAAGGACTATATCGGTCTTACGATAGACCGCTAGTGCAGAAAACTGTGTAATCCGAGCGGGACTCTCCGTGAGAGTCCAAACTCGGGGGAAAGAGGCCTTAATCTGCACTAGAATCTAATCCAACTTAGGATAAGGCTACCCAACCTCTATCCTAATGCCCCAACATCAAAAATAAACCTCTATAAGTAGGAACAAGGCCCAAAATCGTAGCTCACACCAATTCCCTGCTATAAGCCTTGAAATTCCATCAAAAACTCCCAAAACACCATGAAGAGTGTTGGGGTGCAAGGCACAGATTCAGAAGGGGGGGTGAATGAACCCCCGATAAAATTCTATTGCGGAATAAAATTCAGCTCGATTCAATGTAGTCTCATGGGACTACAAGCTTTCTCACTCATGAATCCGACAGCTTAACTCACAAGAGCAATTGCCATGAGAAACACTAAGAAGCAAATGCTTCGACTAAACGTTCTATCATACACTTGTCAGTTGAAATGAATTCAAGCAGAAATCACATATACTAAAATGGAGTGCCCAAGCAACCTGAGAAGTGGGGAAAGAAGATATGGAAGATATACGCAAAGCAACCCACAAAGCAACATGATTTTTAGGTGGTTCGGTCCACAGACCTACGTCCACCCCACACTCTAACCAGAGTGTGGCTTACTGCTGCCAAACAGCTTGAAACCACTGGGCGTCACAGCTTGCCTACAAACGCTGCCTAACAGCTTGAACCAGAGGAACACACTCCTATCTTCTTCCTACCCGGAAGGAACCACTAGTGACACCCAGTCACTAGCAACCAGAGACCCAAGTCTCTTTTCCTCTAAACTAGAGGGAAACCAGAAGCGACACCCAGTCACTTGCTAACCGGAGGACCAATCCTCCCTTCCTCCAACCCGGAGGAAACCTAGCGACACCTAGTCACTAGCAACCAGAGACCCAAGTCGCTCTTCTCTTGAGTCCACAGGAGGGACCCCGACCTCAAATCAGAGAATCGAAAAACACAGTTGAAAAGGGAAAAACAAGTGTGAGAAAATTCAGCTACGGAAAGCTGAAAATAAAGCATAAGAATGTAGCTCTCGCAGGAGCATATTGGTCTGGATCTGATCTAGAAGCCAATAGATAGCAGATCTTCAATTTGCTTCAGCAGCTTCACTATCTCTCTTCATCCTCGAACTCTCTCTCTCTTTTTCTCTTCTTCTTTCTTCGCATCAGAGAGATATATATATATATCTTCTGTCACTGAATCCCATGCTCACGCGCTGGGCGTGTGGAGGGTGAACTCCCGCCCAAACGGCTTCCAAAAGGCTCTTAGCCACGTGTCACCATCTAAGCGTTGTAGCCTTCTTCGTGGCACTCTTTCGGAGGTCGATCTACCTTGGATCACGTGCCCCTCCTCAGAGAGAAACTTCGTCAGAAAACGCATGGCACTTAGTCAAGCACTTAGCAGAGTTTGCACTGAGGTAATGAGAGAGTAAACATAGCATGCACTGAGTTGATAAAACCAGACGTGGGAAATTTATTGACTTAAAAATATGCATGACACCATATTGACTTACAAATATGCATGACACCATATGCCCAAATCTTAGTGACCACCTGTGCAGCTGATGTGCACAGACATGAACCCAAGAGGCACAAGAAGAAGACTATGCACCGAGTCAAAGAAAAAAGAAGGACCAAAGATATGCAATGACTCTAGAGATGTCTAGGGCGAACAGTGCACTGACTCTTAAAAAAAATGCGTAACACAGTAGATGCACCGAGTTGGATTTGCGGTCCAGACACGAGTTGCACCGAGATGATGGAGAAGAGTATACGGACAAAGGAAAAATGCAAGACAAAACTTGCACCGAGATGATGGAGAAGAAAGCACTGACACTAAATGACAAGGCTAAACAGTGCGTGTTGTGCAAGTATTGCACGGACCTAAAGACTTGCACCGACCTCGAAAGGTGAGATTCAAAGACAAGGAATGCACGAGCCTAAACACGCATGCTGCATTGAAATACACTGACCCCTTATGTGTATGAGACAGCCAAGGGAATGCACCGACTTGGGTGCGTGCAAAGGATGCCTTGCACCGACCTATCCAGCGTGCACCAACAAAGGTTGCACCAACCTAAGTATGCTGTGTTCACGACCAACATTGCACCGAGTGCACATATGCACCGAAGTAAAACATGCACTGACTATGCTATATAAGTATGCAAAGTTTACACCGAGACAGAAAATGCACTGACCTTCTTCAGTGTGATGCATGCACAGGCATACCCATGAAATGCTCATCAAACTCGTGATGCATACAGCAATTATTCTCGTGATGCATACAACAACTATTCACCAGCACTAACTTAAGCAATGCACAGCAAGCAAGAGCAGATGCATAAACATTCAATCTTTCATTCAATCTTTCATGCAAACACATGGTGACTTATAGTGTTTCCTATCATCAAAATCACAGAGGCACAACAATCTCCCCCTTTTTGATGATGGCAACACTATGAGTCAACATTGACTCTCATGGCAAATTATTCTCCCCATTTGACATCAGCAAAAAGAAAATAGTTTGAGAGAGAAATATAAGCATGCAGGAAATGATTGAAGTAAAAACTCCCCCTTTGACTAAGTCATGAAGGCATAGAAAATCTATTCTCCCCCTTAATGACACAACATGAATGCAACAAGAGGATCATGAATGATCAGCAACCACAGGATCAGTGAGATTGAAAGTCTGATACCTGGTACATTGATATAGCAGTTCGGATCATGATCTCCAAACCAAAGTATATGAGAAGAGAATATTTTCAGTGAGGTACCCAATCCATATATCCATGTTAAAGTTTCAGAATCTTCTATTATAAAAGCTTATGAAATGGCTTTAATTGACAAGCATAATTTAAGAATGATGTACACAAGGTTTGTCAATAAAATACAATACTCATATCTGAAGCAACTTTTTAATAAAGATGAACCAATTTCTCATATAACATTCTAGTTCAAACTCATTTCATCTTACACAATTAATTCCATTGACTTCTTTAGGAAAAATAGTCAAGAGTATTGAGGTTAAACAAAGTAACACTCAGTGAATTTTGAATTGCAAGGGTTACAGCAAGTCTTTTTCACTTTTACTTTTAACATTAAGCTTAGTGACCAGACATGTGTCATTTATACCTTTGACATTAAGGGTACATGTGGGTTAGACGCCAGTACCCCCAGTTACTAAGCATAAACTACCATATCTGTCTCTGATCAAAAACTACACAGATGATTTACACCTTTGACATTAAGGGTACACGTTTTTCAGACGCCAGTACCCCCAGTTACTAAGTGAAACCAGCCCTATAGATTTGACCATATGAACAGAGGTAACATGAAGCACTTCATGACATAAATTCCTCTTCATTTCTTTGATTGAGGGTTCAGTTTCTCAGTGCAATTCAATCATTACTCTGCCACAATATTCATTTCTTTTACAATGATTTTGCTGTTGCTGCCCTTTTAATTTTCAAAGTAACTTGTTTAAAAATAATACAGGTTACATGCATTTCAACCAAAGTAAATCAAGGTTTCAATTTTCAGATGTCGGAAGATCTTACATGAACTTACATGAGACAGTCAGTTAAGGTTTATTAAGAAAAACTGATTCAGATATTTTCAGGTCCTTCAAATTCAAACTTAGGAATACATAAGACTTAAACCAATTCAAATCAACAAACATTCTTAAACCTGTATAATAGAAGATTCTTTATTAAGGATGATTTTAGATTTGTGAAAGGGTACACAAACTGATATTACTTCACTTCTCTGTACGTTTAACATGGACAAAGCATTCAGCAGCAAGAGACATTTGATAAACATGCATAGAGAGTAAGACAAATGGAACTCATGCTTGCAACAGGTATGATCAATATGCATCAGATAGATTTACAAGAAACCAATAGCTGAGTCTAAAATACAGACAGATCAGCTTGACATGTATTGATAATGAATGAAGGGCAAGGATTTTATCATCAAGAGAGAATATGAGATTTGGATAGCCAGACATGAGGTGTTCAAAGTGTGAAGGACTGATGAAACTAAAATGCTCCCCCTGTCTAGATGCATTGCGATTCTTCTTATTAGATTTTTTACATATAATGATATGCAATGCTCTACACCACATGTATGCACATTCAATGCATTTTCTAAAGATGTTTCCTAATTCTTAATGTCCTGACATTCATGCATAAACAACTAAACTCCCCCTGACAGAATGCATATCATCCAATTTAAGCATTAAACATGATTTCATGATTCACACATATGAAACAGATATGCAGTGCAGCCAGAGAAAGAATACCATAAACTCCAAGTCCATTTCTGATTTTTTGGAGTAATTTCAATTAAGCACAAATAGATTAGCATGATATGCTACTATCTCATATGACAGAATTTAAAACAGGTTCTCAGAACTGACCTCAAGAGTGCAATCCTGGGGTTCCCAATTTTTCAGTGCCTTGGTTTATTAACCCCTTTATTCCATTCCAAGGCACACCTGCAAGTTAGCACACTATTTGGCATGGGCAGGTACCCAAACAGTCTTGGGTCCTGCATGGTTAATAGCACCTTTGATGGATGCTTTCCACAGTCCTTGGGCTTTTGAGTCATCAAATATCACCAAACGACAGTCATTCATGGAGTGCCGAGATTGCACACAATAGTGACAGAAAAATACATGCTTTGATTTCTTGTTATGCACACAATTATTAGCATGGAATTCTTGTGCATTAACATGGAAATTTCTGTTATTAGCATGAACATATTATTTTTCATAACCTGCCATCCAGCAGTCAGAGGCTCGAATGCCTGACCTTCCACATTCAAAACATGCAAGAGATTTTTCCTTAAAAGCAAAATTATTTCTATCAAAAGTATTTTCTTTTGTAGAAAGGTTGACATGTTTAGAGTTGAATTTTCTGCCTTGAACGTGCCAACAGTCCTTGACTGTGTGGCCATGCTTTCCACAGTGAGAGCAAGCAGAAGAGTTTCTTCTATGAAAACCTGACCAGAATTCAGTAGCCATATGACCAGACTTGTCAGATAAATGGCAATGAGGTCTCCTTGGAACAGTGGTTCTCCTTGGAGCCTTGAACTCATTCTTCTTCAAGAACCAGCAATCATGCTTTGCATGACCAGATCGTCCACAATGGGAACATTTGAGTTGCCTCTTCTGGGTAAACTGATTCTTGGGTGAGCTTTTAATAAAATGCATATGTGTATTTCTTGAATTTTCAATTTTCTTCATTCTATTATGAGCATTCAATTCATCAGATTTTAGGATATAACAGTTGTGCATCATATGTCCGAATATTCCACAATAATGACATGATCCCTTTTTAGTATGAGTGTGTGAGAGATCATATGACTTGTGTGCAGCATTCTTTGTATCAACATGAGTGCTTTTGTTCTTTTTCTGTAGATTTTCATTCTTTTTCAGTTTCTGAATTTGTTCTGCAGATTTGGGACTGACTGTGGATTTTTGATTTTTCTGAGCACTGAATTCGAGGATAGGTACACTAGATGTGCTAGTTGGCTCAGAACTACACACAAATGAAGTGTGAATCAAACTGTTAAAGCCCTTTTTATTAGCTGGGTTAAAACCCAGACCCTCACGTTGGAAATTAATTTTGCTACCAAGGAGCTTATCCAAATTATCCATTCCACTCACAAATTTAGCTAAAGATTCATTCAAACTTGAAATCTCAGATTACAGTTTGGAAACATGAAGCTCATAGTTAGCAATTTTATCTTCATAGTACATAGCCTTTTCATTTAACATCTGATTGATGGTCCTTAGGCTAGCAATTTCTTGTTCAGCATTCAGCAACTCACTAGAGTCACCAGGCTTACACTCTTCCCTTTTTCTAAAGTGATTAGCCTCTCAGACATATCTGAGTTTAGGTGTTTCAGCTTGTTAATTTCCTCTTTCAGTTTACTGTTTTGCTCCTGGAGTTCATCACCAACCACCCAATCATCTAAAGAAAACTGACATTCATAAAACATTTCTTGTTGTTTTTCAGATTGGAGTTTGTCGATATTTTTCTGAAGTTCTAAATTTATTACTCTATCAGCCTCCAGTTTTTCAGAAATCAATCCATTTTCACTTTCAAGATTCATCGATTTGTGTTCAGATTCCTTAGACTATTTTTTTAGTTTTTCATTCTCAGATTTCAAATATTCCAATTTAGAACTAACACACTCGATATCTTTTACCAGTTTTTCATTCTAAACTATATTATTGTTATGACCCTGATCATCATCAATCAAGCTAAGTCTTTCCTTACGTTTAGAAATTTCACAAATAATCTCTTGATTTTCCTCTTTATGTAAATCAATTTGTTTCATAAGCGTTTCTTTTTCAGATTTCAAATGATCTAGATCTGAGGTAACAGAATCAAACTCTTTTAGTTGTCTTCTAAATATGTCATTTTCTGTTTTCAGGATTTCCATGTCCTCACCTCCAGAATTAGCATTCGCATGATTATTTAACTTCTTTTTCAGAGATTATTTCATTTTTTCAACTGTTCGCAAGAACCAAGCAAATCATTGTATGCTCCAATCCAATCATCCACAGTATAATAATCAAATTCAGAAGGTACCTCATCTTTGTCTTCTTCTTCATTTTCTTCTTGCTGTCCATCATCGTCAACCATCAGACATGTGTTGCGATTCTTGGTAAGCTTCAGTTTCTCCAAAATCTCCTTGAAAGACCTACAAGAAGAAACACATGAAATTGGAGCTCTGTCAAGTGATGCTTTCATTAACCATAATGCTCTAGAGTTGACAGAGTCTTTCAATCTATCCTTATCAGTCCATTTAGATTTATCCCTCGATAATTTATGTGGACCGTGAGTTATCACCTTCCAAAGGTTAGGATCTGTTGATTTTATATACCGATGGAAGTTCTCTAACCAAGGATCAAAATCATTACCTCTGAATATTGGGGGATGAGCCATCGAGAGCGAGGCACTAAATTAGTGAAAAAAAACACTGAACACAAGAGACCCACTCTGAAATGCACCACAAAAGTTACAGGATCAGCTGCGGATCGTTGGATCCAAAGCACAGCAACCTGCTCTGATACCACTTGTTGGGGTGCAAGGCACGGATTCAGAAGGGGGGGATGAATGAATCCCCGATAAAATTCTATTGCGGAATAAAACTTTTGCCTCGATTCAATGTAGTCTCATGGGACTACAAGCTTTCTCACTCAGAAATCCAACAGCTTAACTCACAAGAGCAATTGCCATGAGAAACACTAAGAAGTAAATGCTTCTGCTAAACGTTCTGTCATACACTTGTCAGTTGAAACGAATTCAAGCAGAAATCACATGTACTAAAATGGAGTGCCCAAGCAACCTGAGAAGTGGGGAAGGAAGATATGGAAGATGTACGCAAAGCAACCCACAAAGCAACAAGATTTTTAGGTGGTTCGGTCCACAGACCTACGTCCACCCCACACTCTAACCAGAGTGTGGCTTACTGCTGCCAAACAGCTTGAAACCACTGGGCGTCACAGCTTGCCTACAAACGCTGCCTAACAGCTTGAACCATAGGAACACACTCCTCTCTTCTTCCTACCTGGAAGGAACCACTAGTGACACCCAGTCACTAGCAACCAGAGACCCAAGTCTCTCTTCCTCTAAACCAGAGGGAAACCACAAGCGACACCCAGTCACTTGCTAACCGGAGGACCAATCCTCCCTTCCTCCAACCCAGAGGAAACCTAGCGACACCCAGTCACTAGCAACCAGAGACCCAAGTCTCTCTTATCCTGAGTCCACAGGAGGGACCCCGACCTCAAATCAGAGAATCGAAAAACACAGTTGAAAAGGGAAAAACAAGTGTGAGAAAATTCAGCTACAGAAAGCTGGAAATAAAGCATAAGAATGTAGCTCTCGCAGGAGCATATTGGTCTGGATCTGATCCAGAAGCCAACATATAGCAGATCTTCAATTTGCTTCAACAGCTTCACTATCTCTCTTCTTCCTCGAACTCTCTCTTTTTTTTTTCTCTTCTTCCTTCTTCGCATCAGAGAGATATATATATATCTTCTATCACTAAATCCCGTGCTCACGCCCTGGGTGTGTGGAGGGTGAACTCCTGCCCAAACGGCTTCCAGAAGGCTCTCAGCCACGTGTCACCATCTAAGCGTTGTAGCCTTCTTTGTGGCACTCTTTCGGAGGTCGATCTATCTTGGATCACGTGCCCCTCCTCGGAGAGAAACTTCGTCAGAAAACTCAAGGCACTTAGTCAAGCACTTAGCAGAGTTTGCACTGAGGTAATGAGAGAGTAAACATAGCATGCACTGAGTTGATAAAACCAGACGTGGGAAATTTATTGACTTAAAAATATGCATGACACCATATTGACTTACAAATATGCATGACACCATATGCCCAAATCTTAGTGACCACCCGTGCAGCTGATGTGCACGGACATGAACCCAAGAGGCACAAGAAGAAGACTATGCACCGAGTCAAAGAAAAAAGAAGGACCAAAGATATGCAATGACTCTAGAGATGTCTAGGGCGAACAGTGCACTGACTCTTAAAAAAAATGCGTAACATAGTAGATGCACCGAGTTGGATTTGCGGTCCAGACACGAGTTGCACCGAGATGATAGAGAAGAGTATACGGACAAAGGAAAAATGTAAGATAGAACTTGCACCGAGATGATGGAGAAGAAAGCACTGACACTAAATGACAAGGCTAAATAGTGCGTGCTGTGCAAGTACTGCACGGACCTAAAGACTTGCACCAACCTCGAAAGGTGAGATTCAAAGACAAGGAATGCACGAGCCTAGACGCGCATGCTGCATTGAAATACACTGACCCCTTATGTGTATGAGACAGTCAAGGGAATGCACCGACTTGGGTGCGTGCAAAGGATGCCTTGCACCAACCTATCCAGCGTGCACCAACAAAGGTTGCACCGACCTAAGTATGCTGTGTTCATGACCAACATTGCACCGAGTGCACATATGCACCAAAGTAAAACATGCACTGACTATGCTATATAAGTATGCAAAGTTTGCACCGAGACAGAAAATACACTGACCTTCTTCAGTGTGATGCATGCATAGGCATACCCATGAAATGCTCATCAAACTCGTGATGCATACAACAATTATTCTCGTGATGCATACAACAATTATTCACCAGCACTAACTTAAGCAATGCACAGCAAGCAAGAGCAGATGCATAAACATTCAATCTTTCATGCAAACACATGGTGACTTATAGTGTTTGCTATCATCAAAATCACAAAGGCACAACAAAGAGGACCTTTGAGGCTAGTGCCATGGGGGAGATGGTCTACACCGGACCTAAGGCAGCTAAGAAGGAGTATGGGGAGCTACAGCGGCTGACTTCAATCCCCAAGCACTTGAGCTCAAGTCTTTCAATAGAGGTAAGTTGCAATTGGATCCAAAATTCAGAAATTTCTGAATTTTCCTTCTCATGGTCTTCCTCTCTTCTTCCTCTTCTATTTCCTTTTCTTCCAACTTCTTCCTGGCCCACGATGCTACTCTAACCTAAAGTGGGTGGCTCTCATGATCAAGGAACTCCCTTTAGAGGTCCTTTCAATCCTAAGGGCATGGCACCTTCAACCCTTAGTAGTTCTAGCTAAGAATTTCCAGAAAATTTGCTGGGATTGGTCAAGCATTTCGGCCCTTGTAGAGTTATGGCATCCACAAACACACACTTTCCTTTTCCCAAGCTTTGAAGCCACTATCCTATTAGAGGAGGTAGAGACCTACCTAGCCCTTCCTAAGACTAAGATTGGGGATGAAGACCTAGTGTGTCACACGGTTGAGCCTATAGACCCATCGCTCATTCTAGGGGATTTCATACACAACCCAAAAGATGTTAGGACAATGATCATCCCACGCCATATCCATTTGATACCCATGGCTCAATCGATAACTGCTTATTGTAAGAACAAGAGTGGAAGATTTGAAGCCATAGCCAAAGCTACCTCAGTTTGCTTGTGTGGGGTCTTCCTTTTCACCACAACTGACCACTTCTTGGACATCCAAAACCTTAGCATTATTAGTGGGTTATGGTGGGGTTTATCTATCTCTCAAGCGATCCTTTCATACCTCTACGAAGGCCTCAGCTCATCTTGCCTAGGAGGGCCACTCTTCGGGTCAATGATCATCCTTGAGTGTTGGATGGGAGTGAGACTTAAGTTCCTACCCAAGGAGGATTTGCCTTCAGCTAGCCGGGTATTCAGGAGCCACCCTCTATTCTTCATAGGAGGCGCATTCGGGTTCCCTTCACAGGTTGAGTGCCGGGTGGTGGACAGGAAGACACGAGATGAATGGCGCCTCTACCTCAACACTCTGCCTATGGAAAAGTTCGTGATGCGGCCAAGAATTCTTCGAAGCACTACCTTTAGAGTACCTTGGCGACCGGGCCTAGACCTACAGGTAGTGGGGAACACTACTTTAGCAATCTACAACCCGCACCGGTGCTATCTTCAAGTTGGGCTACCCCGTACTATGGTTCCTGCACTATCACACTTCCCTCCCCTTCTTGCTAGGAAGATAGGGACCGAGGAGGATGAGCGAGCCGTCTGAAACGCGCTAATCAGGTGGGAGATCAGCCGGGTGCGTGCTTGGCAAGCAGAAGTGGCAGAAGATGAAGAGGGATACCGCGCTTATGTGAAAGAATTACGCAAGATCCGGCCTCACGCGGATAAGAAAATGAATGTAATTTAAACTTTTATTTTTTTTCTTCCCTTCTTGATGTATTTGAGATTATCAATAATGTTTCAATGAGCTTGATTGAATGGAATAAAAGATTTGTTTTAAAAAGATGTGGAATTGATTGCATGATTGAGCCCAAATTAGCTAAAAAGGTAGAGTTTCTGTCTAACATAACGGTCTAATCTAGGGCCGCCAACCACGTCTAACGGTCCCATGAGAGACCGCCAGAGACAGCACTCAGGAAAAACTGAGTGTTTTCAACCATCGGGAGAGAAAAATGGTTCAATTATGGGCCGCCAGAATGCTTTGACGGTCTATCGTAAGACCGCTAGAGGCAGTTTTACTAAGAGTTGATTTTTTTAGCTTTCGGGAAAGGAAATGGTTCAATCATGAACCGCTAGAGATGGTTAGTGGTCTAATTATAAACCGTCAGAGATAGAAGACTCGTGAGCTTTGAATCTTGGGCGCTTGAACCTGCGTCTGCACACACTTAGATAAAAAATAAGTTAGGTATGTTCTTAGACTCAACCCCTTGCCTGAAGCAAGTTAGAAAATGACCAGTTCTTGATGTTTGGTCAAGGGGTGGAGCCTTATTAAATAGGCAGAAATATAATAAGAAAATGCAATGCATGCAATGCGAGATGATGGTATTTTTGGAACTTTTGAAAGATATTTGATTTTTGTGGTGTTTTGCAATATCTGATTTTTGTGGGGTTTTGGAATATATGATTTTTTGTGATTTTGAAACATATGATTTTTTTTTAGATTTTGGAATATATGATTTTTTTGTATTTTGGAATATATGATTTTTTTAGATTTTGGAATATATGATTTTTTTGGATTTTGGAAGCCAATTTCGTTCCGGCAACAAGAGCCCTACCTGTCCCATTAGGAATCTCTTGAGATCGGCGTGCTTTTGAAATGACAATCCCTGGCCAGGGCCAATATGCGTAACGGTGCTTCTACCGATGCCATACCCGAGGTATTGTCTAGTCCTAAAAGAGAAAACAGAATACGAGGGAAAAGCTTAGGCCAGATATAGAGGTTTTAGGGTTTGAGTTCTTCACACAACAACCCATTCAGAGATTCGGACTGTTGAGTCGGGGCTTTGTGTCCGTCATCGAACCTTCATCCACCCTAGGCACGCATACGACTGGGCTCATAACGTCCCACGGGGAAACTGTACTGCCACTCTTGCCATGCTTAGTCTTATTTTCTCGGAGCCATAGATTTGAGATACGGACTTTTGAAATAGATCTTTGTTTTTCATCGCGATTGTTGCTCCTCTTTTTCTTTTCTTTTGATGAATTGCTTCTTCTTGTAGAATCAGGTCATAACGGACTACCCCCTTTTGAGACATCCTCTCATTAGGGTGTCTAGATTAGTCATCGCCCCCTTATTTACCTCTTGCCCCTAGATTCAGCCGAGGAGAGAAACGGACAGGGACCTTGACTTCCCCCAGGCATGGCCAAGGAGAAACGATGTTTACATAATTGGGAAACCCGACCAGGGATGCCGTGAAGTGTGTGATTTACCAAACTCGGGGTCCTCCTTCGTGTTCGAGGAAGGGACACCTCGTTACCGGGCTTTCATTAGCCTGACTCTAAGGATAAAAGCGCTTAAGATACAACCCATTCCAGGCGTGAGACAGCTCCTCACCTTCTGCGTTGACTAAGCGATAAGCATTCCCTGAATAAGCCTCTCGAACAACGAATGGACCTTCCCAGTTAGGTTGCAATTTAGACCTGGGACCTCCGGACCTGATAAATTTTCATTTCAAAACCATATCACCTACTTAAAATTTGCGTTCTATTACCTTCTTTTGAAAATAACGCGAAGCTCTCTTTTGATAAACGGACACATGATCAGCCGCATTCATCCTCTTCTCATCTGATAGTTCCAACTGGACGAGCAACGCCTCTCGACGTTCATCGAGATTAAGTTCCTTATCGAGCTGTACCCTTAGGGAAGGGACCACGATCGCATATGGGAGCACCGCCTCCATCCCGTAAGTAAGAGCATATGGGGTTTGCCCCGTGGGAGTATGGACGGAGGTGCGGTAAGCCCATAGAGTCTCCACTGACCGTTCAGGCCAATCAGCAAATTTGTGAGATTCGCATGTTTTCTTTATGATTTTAAGAAGAGTTTTATTAGTGGCCTCGACTTGGCCATTGTCTTGAGGATAATATGGAGATGAATGATGTAATGTAATATTGAATTTCTTACAAAGGTCCTTGAGCTCTTGAGAGATGAACTGCGGGCCATTGTCCGTGACGATGCTGCTTGGCACTCCGAACCGCGAGATGATATTTTTCATGATGAAGTGGCACACCGTTGTTGCTTTGATCTCCGCGTACGCCTCCGCTTCGGCACATTTGGTGATGTACTCAGTGGCAGTAAGGATAAAGGATTTTTGCTTGGTTTCAGAGTTAGGATCACCGAGCGGGTCAACAACGTCGAAAGCCCACATGGAGAATGGCCAAGGAGCAGAGAGAGGATGTACAGATGAAGCTGGAGCATGGATTTTATCAACGTGGAGTTGGCATTTAAGACACCTCCGGACATAGAGGGAGCAATCTTCCTCTAGAGTGAGCCAATAATAACCCTGCCTAAGGATCTTCTTCGCTAGAGCATGGCCATTAACATGACCCCCACACTCACTAGAATGGGCTGCTTCGGCCACTGATGGGAATCAACACCGGGCACTAACTTTTATTTTTGTATTTGTGTCCTTTTAGTTTGCGTTTATATCCTTGGGAAGTAGGTTTGCAATTGTAAGGCTTTATAAGCCAATTTGTCATTCCTTAAGGATCTTTGAGTTTTTGTGTAAAAGTCCAGTAGGACCAGCAAAGGGCCCCCATCTCCTTCCTCATTGCTCCAAGTGGCATCTTGGGGTCCATGTGGGGCTGGTCAAAGGTCCAAGGTTGGCTTCTAGATGGCTTGACCATTCAAAAAAAAAAAGCATTAATGTGAGAAAAAAATCCATTTGTGCTCAATTGGCCCAAGGGCGCCCCTCTCTCCCCCTCTAGAGCTGTGAGAGCTCCCCTTTCAGAGGTGTGAAGCCTCTCCTCCACCACCTCCCTGAGTGTGAAGCTCAGCACCACCGCCGCCGTCGCCATCGAGCCGCCATCACGCCGCCACCGCCTTGCCGTCGGAGTTCTGTCCAAATCAGGACAGACCCCCCATGTCCGATTTTTAACTCCCAATCCACGGATCTGCTAGAGCCCAAATTTTGAGGGTAGGTTCCCCACGCCAATACCCTCTCCCAAAAAAAGTTTCCTATTTTCTAGCCATCGTTTTCTATTTTTCCTATTTCGTGTTTCCCAGCCTCCCAGATCTGCCAGTGTTCTATTTTGTGTCACAACAACCTAGTTCTTCCACTGTTCGACCCCCTTCTCCTTTTCTGATTGAGTCCAAATTTAGACTGGGTGTTTTGCCCACCAAAGCCCCTCTCCACAAATGTTCCCTCAATTTTAAAAGTTCTTTTTCGCTACCAAAAAATTAAAACTCAGTCAAACTTCTGTTATGTCCTGTGCAGTCAGATCCGACCCACTAGTGTTATAAAATCCATTTCCCCAACCAAACCTCCACCATAAATTCCACAACAAATATCCCCATCCTCCTTACCTCCCCCTATACAACTTTAATGAAGAACTCAACACCCAGATCTGAAGTTTGAGTCGTGGTCAACGCCAACTCTTAGGAAAATTCAAATCTGTCCTGCCAGATCTTGTTCTGTGAGCCAGCAGATGGTAAATTCGACCAAGGCCAGTTTTGGACAGATAAAATTCTTTATCTGGCCATAGATCAAAGTATTTTGAATCAGCTTTCCAACGGCACCAATTTCGCGTCAATCCGACATCGGGGTTGATCGCTGCAACAGATTTCGTCGGGTCGCGCGGGTCTGAAATAGCAACTCAGATCCATGGACAGCAAGTTCAACACTTAAAGATCGGAGCCGCCTCGCCTTCCACAAGGCGAACCAGCGCACCGCCTTCCCAGGGAGGGTCCCTCCAGGCGTCCCAGCCACAGTAGCTCCACTCCGGGCCCATTTGGCCCCACCGGCCAGCACGTGGGTCCCATAGCCAGCAGCTTGCGCCATCCAAACCACGCCGACGGCGCATCCGAATTGCTGCCCGTCAACCCAAGATCGGTCCTCCCGGGCCCCACTTGTAGCCCGTTACCTCCCTGCGTGGAGTGGGTAGTAGAAATCATTTCTGTAAATTATTAAAATTGTTTGTACTGGGAGTTACCATACTTGGTCGGGATCACCTTCCCCACGCCCAGAGCGTGGAGGTATCTTGTCCACTCCTCCCTCAGCACTGTGCTTTACTCGTATTTACTTCTATATGCCGCTGCTAGAGAGCATGTTAGGATCCTAGCTCGTTATATTTTTATATCACCGCTGTGAGAGAGAGAGCGAGATCCGTCCTGTGACCCGATCCGGGCACGAGAGAGAACTGACCACCCTAGCTCATTACCGATTTCTCAACCGCGCACGTCCGTACGCTTCTCTCGCTAAAGGACGATCGCGAGCTTGTCTAGAGTCCAAGGTTTGCATATCAACTTGGAGTCAAGTCCCCTGTCCATCCCGCATCAGTTTGGTATCAGAGAGAGTCGAGTCTAGGGTAGTCTTGTTTAAAAACATAAAAAAAGAGTCATTTAAGTCGAGTCTAAGTTTAAGTCGGTCCAAGGTTGCATCGCATACCTTTATTCCGTATATAGAAAGGTGTTGTCCGAATGGTAGTTTACGCCTATCGGGAAGGCCGCACACTTGCGAGAGAGGATCTTCGGATCCCGCAACTCCGCCACGTACCGGATCTTGGTTGTGTCTAGTTTCATAGTCAAGTCGGCATTCCAACCTTGCATTGTCGTTTTAGTGTCTTGTCTCTTTGTGTCGGCATGTCCATCGTGTAGTTCCCAAGTGTCCAATGGACTCCAAGTCGCCCAAGTGATATCACTGGTTACAGGACACCCATGGGTTGGGCAACCATTCTCTCCATTTTTATAGGCCCGAAGCCTCGAACTTTTATGGCTCCAATGGCCCGGGCGACTACCTTAAGTGGGAGGCCGCCATGGACAAATATTTTGAATGTTACACCATGTTCGATGCCATGCAAGTCAATTTTGCCCAAAAGAGGCTTGTCCACAAAGCCACCTGGAAATGGGAGAGCATTGAGCGCATGAGAGAGGTTAGGAGGCAGTGGCCCATCGAGTCATGGTGCCAAATGAAAGGCGAGCTTAGGAAGGTCTATCTACCACACCCAAGCACCTCCAACCAAGTGGGCCATAGTCAGAGGTAAAGTGCCCCGCATGTAGAAGAGCCTAGGTCCACGACTAAGCAGAGTTCTTATGGGTGAGCCCATCACATTGCTCCTACTCCAAACCCCACCATTGCCAAACTCTTCCAAATCATTTCGGATAGAGTGGATAGAAGGTGTGCTTATATCGAGTCCCTGGTTTCCCCTTGCCTACCTCCTAGACAGAATGGAACCAAGCACGAGCCTAAGGAGGTAACAGCCGGTAGTCCCAACCCGGTGCCATCTATGGTGCCATCCCAAGGTCCTCTCCCCGTCATGGTGGATCCTCTTCCCCCACCCACGAAAGCCCCATTGCCTACACCCCCTACCCGTCGGGAGGATAAGGGTAAGGACCCACTTATCAGGGAGCCTAGTGGGTCACGATAGCAGTGTTATCACTGCCAGGGGTTCGGCCACTTTGCCAGACAGTGTCCCACTCGGGCATCACTAGACCTAGGGGACAAAAGGGTTGGAGAAACCTCACTCTCCGATCTTTATTCGGAGCCACCTCATTCCGAGCCACCGGTGTTTCTAACAGGAACGATATTCATTACCGAGCCCCTACTTAGCTGGTTCAAGAATGGCTTGGTCCTACCTTGCTATCCATCCATGGACCCCACTCTACCTATAGTGCCAGTCAACTCATTACATACCACATTCCGGTCTTGTCACCATGTTGAGGCATTGGGTGACCTTATCAAGGGATTAGACTGCCAATGGCAGTTGACATTTATGCACTTGTTGGCCCCAAGCTTCGACCGACCTACAGGTCGTAGCTTCACACATCCATCCTTAGGGTATATCACCTCAGTGTGCACCGTGGGTCATGTCACCACGGAGGTTCTTCTATTTCTCCTTATGTCGACCGAGTCCGACTTCATTCCCTTTTTTCCAAGGGAGGAATCTTATTTTCTACATATGATCGTCATCCCACCTCTCATAATGAATGAAGGTGATCATTTACACCTTCAAGAATTTCAAAATTGGGATAGTGTCATGATGGAACACAGTTCGAGGGGTCACACGTTCTTTGACCCATTCGACCCCTTTCCTAGTGGGCCTCGTGATCCACCACTTCCCTTCTACCTTGTCAAGGAAGTCCCCTACCACTCTCTTCTCACTCGGGCCAATCAACCTCCACATAGCAATAGGCCCGATGACTGGGAAAAATGGCATGCCTTACCTACATCTAGGGGTGATGACCAGGGTAGTTTTGGATCTCCTAGCCCTCCCACACCCAAGTCCCATAGAAGGTCAAAGCATGACTGGTTTAAACTTGGGTGTCTCGGAGTTCCCCATGCCACCAAACTCCGATTACGTAACATGCATGTATGGCACACATTCGGGTGTCCTGGTACACCCTTGCACGTGTCTGGGTCCGACTAATAATAGGTTTGTCTAGGGTCTTGTGTGTCTGTCCATACATCGAGTCGAGTCAGTCCTTTCTACGCTCGCGTTGTCAGCCCCTTTCGAGTGCGAGACTTGTGAGACTTTGGGATCGGCTCTACCTCAACATATCAGATCTAGTCACATAAAGGGACCCCGCGGTGATTCCTAGTGAGTCTTTGAGCCGCCTCCCTCCTTTGAGAGTGACCCCACCCCGGAGTGTCCACCTCTAGCCTCATTCCCCAACAGCATAAGCATATCGAATCTATACGGGATGAGCAGGTGTCGAATACTTGGAGTGGAGCGTACTCTGCGCTTCTTCATCGATGACAGATCCGCCGGAGCTACTGGAGCAACCACACCCCTTACTCGACGGGGTCGAGTTCTTCCCACCCGGGGAGAATTGATGGGAATCAACACCGGGCACTAAGTTTTATTTTTGTATTTGTGTCCTTTTAGTTTGCGTTTATATCCTTGGGAAGTATGTTTGTAATTGTAAGGCTTTATAAGCCAATTTGTCATTCCTTAAGGATCTTTGAGTTTTTGTGTAAAAGTCCAGTAGGACCAGCAAGGGGCCCCTATCTCCTTCCTCATTGGTCCAAGTGGCATCTTGGGGTCCATGTGGGGCTGGTCAAAGGTCCAAGGTGGGCTTCTAGATGGCTTGACCATTCAAAAAAAAGCATTAATGTGAGAAAAAATCCATGTGTGCTCAATTGGCCCAAGGGTGCCCCTCTCTCCCCCTCTAGAGCTCTGAGAGCTCTCCTTTCAGAGGTGTGAAGCCTCTCCTCCATCACCTCCCTGAGTGTGAAGCTTAGCACCACCGCCGCCTCCGCCATCGAGCTGCCATCTCGCCGCCACCGCCTTGTCGCCGTAGTTCTGTCCAAATCAAGACAGACCCCCCATGTCTGATTTTTAGCTCCCAATCCACGGATCTGCTGGAGTCCAAATTCTGAGGGTAGGTTCCCCACGCCAATACCCTCTCCCAAAAAAAGTTTCCTATTTTCTAGCCATCGTTTTCTATTTTTCCCATTTCGTGTTTCCCAGCCTCCCAGATTTGCCAGTGTTCTATTTTGTGTCACAGCAACCTAGTTCTTCCTTTGTTCAACCCCCTTCTCCTTTTCTGATTGAGTCCAAATTTGGACTGGGTGTTCTTCCCACCAAAGCCCCTCTCCACAAATTTTCCCTCGATTTTAGAAGTTCTTTTTCCCCACCACAAAATTTAAACTCAGTCAGACTTCGGTTCTATCCTGTGCAGTCCAGATCCGACCCACTAGTGTTATAAAATCCGTTTCCCCAACCAAACCTCCACCATAAATTCCACAAAAAATATCCCCATCTTCCTTACCTCCCCCTATACAACGTTCATGAAGAACTCAACACCCAGATCCGAAGTTTGAGTAGTGGTCAACGCCAACTCTCAGGAAAATTCAAATCGGTCCTGACACATCTGGTTCTGTGAGCCAGTAGATGGTAAATTCGACCAAGGCTAGTTCTGAATCAGCTGGCCATAGATCGAAGTATTTTGAATCAGCTTTCCAACGGCACCAATTTCGTGTCGATCCGACATCGGGATTGATCGCAGCAACATATTTTGTCGGGTCGCGCGGGTCTGAAACAACAACTCAGATCCGTGGATAGCAAGTTCAACACTTGAAGATCGGAGCCACCTCACCTTCCACAAGGCAAACCAGCGCGCCGCCTTCCCAGGGAGCGTCCCTCCAGGCATCCCCGTCATAGCGGCTCCACTCCGGGCCCACTCGACCCCACCGACCAGCACGTGGGTCCCACAACCAGCAGCTTGCGCCATCCGAACCGCACCGATAGAGCGTCCGAATTGCTGCCCGTCAACCCAAGATCGGTCCTCCCAGGCCCCACTTGTAGCCAGTTACCTCCCTGTGTGGAGTGGGCAGTAGAAATCATTTCTGTAAATTTTTGAAATTGTTTGTACCGGGAGTTACCGTACTTGGCCGGGATCGCCTTCCCTACGCCCGGAGCGTGGAGGTATCGTGTCCACTCCTCTCTCGGCGTTGTGCTTTACTCGTATTTACTTCTATATGCCGCTGCTAGAGAGCATGTTAGGATCCTAGCTCGTTATATTTTTATATCGATGCTGTGAGAGAGAGAGCGAGACCCGTCCCGTGACCCAATCCAGGCACGAGAGAGAACCGACCACCCTAGCTCATTGTCGATTTCTCAACCGTGCACGTTCGTATGCTTCCCTCGCTAAGGGACAATCACGAGCTTGTCTAGAGTCCAAGGTTTACATATCAACTTGGAGTCGAGTCCCCTGTCCGTCCCGCATCAGCCACCTTCCAAGCTTCATCGTCATCTAAGCATCTCATGAGCATTCCATTGAGAGCGCGCCTGTACAATTCTCCAGCAATGAGGGTGTATCTCGAGGCGGCTCTTCTGATAGCCTTACGCTGCTCAACGTTTGCCCCTTCTGGGAACGATCCATCTTTGCAATACATCTCTATTTCATGATTCCATGGCAATTCTTCTTCCTCCAGGATCTCTTCTAATTCCGTTAAAGACACTTCCTTCAAATCTTCCTTCTCAGCCCTAGCCTCTACAGATTTCCTAAGGTTGTGATACCAAGGATCCTGAAGAGAGGGAGCATCTAACCTCTGGATGATGATAGTCTCAGTGTTTCGACTGAGAGGGAAAGATAAAGAGGAAGCAAGTGATGCCAGCGCATCAGCAAGAATGTTCTGAGATCACGGAGTATGGATATAGATCAACTTGTGGAATTGCCTAGCCAAGAGGGTGACCAAGTCTTGATATGGCTTGAGCTTCAGGTCACGGGTGCGGTAAGTGGACAGTACTTGCCACAAGATGAGCTCAGAGTCTCCTATAATGTTTAGGTAGCGCGCACCTAAGAGGTAGGCGTGCTTCAATCCGGCCAGGAGAGCCTCATACTCGACGATATTGTTGGTAGCAGGAAATCGAAGCTGATAAGCAAAGGGAATCGTCACCCCTTCCGGAGTGAGGAGAACGGCACCTATCCCTTGGCCTTGGGAATTGAGTGCACCATCAAATTGTAGAGACCAGAAGGGATGATGGGTAAGGACGGAGAGATGCTCATCAGGGAAATCATCCAGAATAGGGTCAGTGCAGGGAATATGAAGATGGGCAAGATGCTCAGTGATGGCATATCCTTTGATTGCCTTCTGAACGACGAATGTGATATCAAACTGAGAAAGGAAGCTCTGCCAGCGAGATAACCTACTAGAAAGGATGGGCTTTTCTAGGAGATAACGGATCGGGTCCGTTCTAGAGATCAGCTTAACTGGGTGGGCTAGAAAGTAGTGTTTCAGTTTCTGAGCTACCCACACTAAGGCGGCACAAGTCTTTTCCATAGCGGTGTATTTGGCCTCTACGGGGTTAAATAACTTGGAGAGAAAATAAGATGCCCGCTCTTTGCCTTCATCATCTACTTGTGCTAAGACCGCCCCTAGGGAGTCCTCGATGACAGAAATGTATAGGATCAGGGGTTTCCCAGGGAAAAGAGGTTGCAAAATCGGGGGATTGGTCAAATATTCCTTTAAGTCCTCAAAGGCCTTTTGACAATCTTGATTCCATTCAAATTTGACCCCCGCCTTTAGCAATTCATAAAACGGGCGGCACCTCTGAGAATGCTGAGGTATGAATCTTCTAATGAATTGTAATCTACCAATCAATCCTCGGAGTTCCGTGATATTCTTAGGCGGAGGCATCTCTATGACAGCCTTTGCTTTATTAGGATCAATCTGAATCCCCCGTTTGCCGACTATGAAGCCTAGCAACTTCCCTGAAGAGACTCCAAAAACACACTTCTTTGGATTCATCTTTAACCGGTACTCCCTAGCTCTCTAGAGCACCTTAGCCAGAATGGAGGGGTGTTCTTCTTTGGTTATCGACTTCACCAAAATGTCATCCACGTAAGCTTCCATATAAACATGCATCATGTCATGGAATATAGCCATCATTGCCCTTTGATAAGTGGCGCCGGCATTCTTCAGACCGAACGGCATAACCACATAGAAATACGTGCCCCAGGGCATGGTGAAGGAGGTTTTCTCTTGATCTTTAGGAGCGAGACGGATCTGGTTATATCCTGAGTAACCATCTATGAATGATAAGGCTTCATACCCGGCAGTGTTGTCCACCAAGACATCTATGTGAGGCAGCGGGAAATCATCTTTGGGACTGATGGAGGCATCACCCATGACTCCCTCTGGCTCGGGTCGTCTTCACACCCAGGAGATGTTTGAGCTCGGGCATCACTCCATGTGGGCCCAATTATCCATTTTGAGTTTTCTATTTGAGTCATTTGATGTATTTTCCCTTTTATTTGAGTCATTTCCCGAGGTCTTTGGTTTATTTCCCTATGTTTGAGTCATTGTCCCCTTGGTTGGCTTATTGGACCACTTTTGTCATTACATGTAAAGCCAGGGGTAGTTTGGTCATGTAAAAGGTTGGGTCCCTATAAATAGGACCCCAACCCCATTTGAGGAAGTTAATGAGAATTTGCATATTTTGAATCCCCATAAAAATTTGAGTGTTCAAAGTGTGAAACCTAGTGTTAGGGTGAGAAACCCTCTCCTCCCTCCCTTCTCTCTCCAAAGGGGGCGAACCCCTTCTCTCTCTTCCCCTCCCCTCTCTCTAGGCCGCCCCCCCTCTCTCTCCTCCACCTCACCCTCCACATCTGCCCTAAACCAACCACCAAATTTGCCACCCCAACCACCCCTTCCGTTCCCTAGGTGCTATCAATGCCCCTCCATTACTTCCCACCAAATCTACTCCCTCCCTAGGAGGATCTTGACCTTCCCAACACAATCTCCCTCTCCCCAACACAATCCACCCTAGTCCCCACACAATCCTGCAGCTCCCAAGGGAAGTTTGAATATTTCCCTCTTCTCTCACCCTCCCCTCCCCCAAACCCTTGATTTGGTCGCCCCCCATCTCCCTCCCCATCCCTCTCTAGAACAACCACCACTCACTCTCTCCTCACCTTGTACCCAGAACCAGCCCCCTCTCTCCCCTGCATCCCACCCCTTCCCAGCACCTCCACCTTGCTCTAGCCTCCTCCACACCTCCCATACATCCCCATCTGGCCACCCCTTCACCTCCCTTCACCATTTAGCATCATTTTCCCCCACCACTGGTGCTCTTGGAAGCTACATCCGGCAAGACTGTTCACAGCTCAGGACCTGTAGAGAACCAGCGTCTTGCAGAGCCGGCCATGACTTCATCCTAGCATCCCTGGAAGCACATGGTACTGTCGAAAGTGTCTCCATGTCCTCTTCACAACGGTGGTGGTCTCATCCCATTCTGAGCTCGTGGCTGCCCGGAGGAGCCGTTCTCCCCAAACTATGCTTCTTCTCCCTGACTGTCAACCTGAAGCCGCTTGCAAAGACTCCCACGGCCGACCACCTGAAGCTCTGGAGGCGGGGCTTGGCTGAGATCTTCTACGATGAGTCTACTTATAGGAACAAGAAGCGGAACCTCGTTCGGCATCCGGAGCTAAGAGTTCTCAATTTTCTCTCCCGGGTGCGCAGGTCAGTCTAGTCAGGGCCTGAACAGACTCCACTTCACTCTTTGGGCTCTATCTCTCTGCTCCAACCTCCTCTGGTGGCCTTTCTAGTTGCTGCTCGAATAGGACACTCCCACGGTCTTATCAATATAAGCTGCATCACCTTCGGAGCTCGGAGTTACTTGGAGCGAGGACCTCTTCCAGCACCTTCGATTCTGGAACATATAGAAGCTGAACCAAGGAGTCCAGCTCAAGATCCTTCTTCGGCCTCCGACGACCACGATAAATTCCCCAAAAATTCTGGAGCCTTCCTGCGCCAACCCATGAAGTTTTGGCGCTAGTCTCGCCCACTTCTGAAGTCGGACGGGTCCGTGGTGGCTTCTTCAGTGACTCACTATCCTACCGAATCTGAGTGGACAGAACTGTGGGCTTTAGTCTATTTCAGCATTTCCCCTCCCCGCCTGGCCGGCTTACAGCCCCTACCTGTGGGAGGTAGTGTTTGGATGTATATGTGACTTCCCCTCCCCTTGTTCCACCCCCTTGCATGGGGAGTAGTGTTGTAATCCTTTAAATAGGTTCAAGCTACACCGGCATGGCGTGTGGGGAACCCATGCTTCCCCGCTCGCCCACGTCTTCGAGCGGGACCGGTTTCTTCAAACCAGTCGAGTAAGTGCTCCAACCCTTACTTTCCCTAGTGCTTGTTCTTTCAATATTAGTTCATAGCACCGTTGGCCCGTGAGAGTGAGTGCCCGATCCGCAAGCTCCTTTGCTTCAAGAGATCATCGTGGGAGAGAGTGTGTAACCCGTGCCCTCGGCACAACGTCGGCTCCATTGAATTGGGCCTCCATACCCTTGGGAAAACACTCCAGCAAAAGACACGGAGCTAGTGCTATAGTGGACACTGGCCTCATATTTAGCCAACCAATCTGCTCCTAGAATTACATCATAATCCTTCATGTCCATACAAACTAAATCAGCTGGCATAATCCGCCCACTGACCAAAACCTTACTAGAAGGGTAGAAATGTTTAATTGCTGATCTTGAACCAATGGGGGTTGAAATTGCTAGTGGAGAATTCATTAACACATGTTTCATAGCTAAAGACTTAACAAAACTCTAGAAATAAAAGAGTGCGTTGCTCCAGTATCAAATAGGACAAATGCCGGCTTATCATGAACAATAAGTGTACCTTCAACAAGTCCACCCTCCTCGATGGGTCCCGTCTCTTCTTCTTGTAGGGCTTGAAGCTTGCCCTACTGCTTCTGACTTCCTTGCGGCTTGTTTGGTGTAGCTTGACCTGACAGGAGGGGACATTCTGGAATACGGTGGTCCCAACTTCCGCAACGCAGACAGGCGCCTAGCTTGCACCAACATTCCTCCATCTTGTGACCTGGACGGTCACAATACTTACATAGGGCCTTGGACGGTACAATCGGACCAGGCTTCTTCTCATCATTTTTCGGCATCTTGCCTTTCCATGAGCTAGACCCACCGTTGGGTCTCTTTTTGCCATTGCCGGGTTTAAAATTCCCGGAACTGGTAGTTTGTTCTTTCTTAGGGTTCTTCCCACGGATCTTCTCCATCATCTCTAGGGTATCCTCCAGAACTTGAACTTTCCTCAACATCTTGGCGTAGGTCTGGATCTCCATTGGGTCCAACTGGTTGATGTAATGCAGCTTCAACCCATTAAGAAATCGTTTGGCCTTCATCTTCTCAGTAGACACTAAATGAGTTGCATAACGAGACAATCGAGAAAACTGAGCTTCATACTCAGCAATAGATAGGTTCCTCTGTTTTAAAGCAGCGAACTCTGCCACCTTCTTTTCTTGCACTCTGTCAGAAAAGTACTTGTTGTTGAAGAGTTCCTCGAACTCCTTCCATGTTACATGATGGTCTCCCAAGGTGGCTTTTACGGCATCCCACCATGTCCTTGCATCTCATTCTAACTGGAAGGTTGTTAGGAGAACACGCTCTTGATCACTGGATTGCATCACTTCAAAGATTCGATCCATCTCCTTCAGCCAATGCTCGGCTTCGTCTAGATCTGTTAAGCCGCTGAATCGTGGGGGATTCATTCCGCGAAAATTTCGGTGAAGATCTCCCGCTCCATGGTGAGCCGCTCCTCCCTGGGCCACTTGTTGCAGGGTCCGAGTCAAGCCTTGTACTGTACGCTGCATGTCTCTCCATTGCGCACGTTCGGCCGCCATTGCACGAACCCTACATGTAGAATAAATTAATTTAGAACAATCTAGCGGGAATTTTCTAAAGTAAATTTATTAACTCAACCCGAGTCTCTACCCGATCTCACTAGGTTGGATTCTTAAACTTTTTGACTAGTCATGGTTCTAAGACATCACAAGGGAACCTAGGAACCTTAAAAACCTAGGCTCTGGTACCACCAAACTGTCACGTCCCGACGCGGAATATCGGAACGCGACAGCAGAAATAGTTAATCATAATATGTTGATTTCCAGGCATGCTGTGTCTTGGGTTAACGAATTCATACATTCAGCACGATACCATGGTCAAAGAATCCATCATAACCATTAAATAGCAACTAATTAAACATAATGAGTTTCCCGATCAACCACAATTAACGCACCACAGAAATCTCAATATCCACCAACCTAATATAGTTACATAACCACCGATTTAAAAGAATTACAACTCCAATACACCACTACATATCTCAGACTCAAACTATCTAAATTGACTCCACGAGGCCTCCTAGCTGGTACGCTCCAAGGTCTTCACTCCTGTCCATCCCCATCAGTTTGAGAGTCCTCACCTGAGCTACCTGAAAAGGGGGAAACAATTGGGTGAGCTAACGCTCAGTAGGTAATAGCAGGCAATGTTTAAGTAATTAACCAATTACATTAATGCTATGCAATAAAAAAAAAGGAATGGCGATGCGATAAGATAAATAAAGAGAGCAAAAGAACACGATCATAGTATAACAGGGCACTGGCCGACCAGCAAGAATAAACAAGTCATGTAAATAATTCCAGGGTGAAATTATAACTCGTATTCAAGAGAATCATGTAAAGGAATATGTCATAGACATCACTCTAGTCATGCACTCGGTGCAATGCCTCACCATGTCATTACAACTCCCCGGGGCACTAGTACTTTTCGAGCGCTCCTCCCAGAACCAGACCGGGCCCTTATGATGCGTTGGCATTGAATTGGTGGATCCAAGATCCCAAGTTGTCTAGACATTTAAAAGACTTGGCCAGGAGAGATAAGTTCTCAAGATATAACCTGGAATAATCAAGAATAACCCAGGGTTTTCATGTTACGAGCCACACATGGCCCGATTCAAGAGGCACACAAGAAACCCGAAAAATTAGATGCTGGAAGGTACGCGGTCACCTTTGGGCCACTTAAATAGGAACGGTCTCATGCTAGACCGTGCTAAGATGACTGGGCCGAAGACAACCCAACCGAAGCCAAGGTACACTGTCTTAAATGGGCCGCTCCAATAGAGAACGGTCCATTCCGTCCCGTTCATAATAAGAGGAATTGAAGCCCACGGCGGGGGGTGCACAGGCTGGATTGGGCCGCGCTATCACGGAGTGGTCAGTCGATGGTCCGTTCCATGGACTTAAACGGGCCGCGCCTGTCCGTTCCATGATTGGGCCAAGCAAGACAAGAAAAACTCACCCAACTGGGCTCCTAGGCTGCCATAGGTGGTGGAACCGAACCAGGGTTCAGCCCACTGCTCTTAGGTCAGCCTAGAGGCTTTTTGGGTCGACCAAACATGGCCAGGTCGAAGAAAATCAATGATAATTGACTAGCAAGATTTGGCATTCAGCAAGAAAATACACGGTCTCCACTGGGCCGCTTAAATGAGTCACATGTCCAATTCTGGCCGTGTAAAGACTCAGACGGTCCAGTGTGGGCCGTGCCACAGAACAGAGGTAATCCAAGTGATTCGATCGAGTCAATAGGTGCAAGACTTGAGGTACAACCTGCCAGGCGTCCTAGTGGGAATCCCAGGCTCGCGGGGGCTTACGGAGCTCTCATAATGGAGGTCCTTGTCCGACAGAAGGAGTATCCAGTGGAGAGTTCCAACCATTACAAGAATTGAGGGCTAGAAATCATCGGAAACGAATATACGACGGTCAGTCAATTCCACCGGAGTGAAATGACTGTCAAGCAACCCTAGTATCATTATTCCATTTTTCCATTATGACATGTTCGAGATTGAGCTCTAAAATTAATAAGAACAAGGGAGACATAATAATAAAAGTAAATCCAGCAAAAGTATTAACAATTTTTAACTTCCCCTATGTTCCAATTTAACTGTGGGTGGTTATCCTATCATTAGCATTAGGATGAATCATGCTAAAAACAATAATATACCATTCTGCGTGACAGAACGGTCCGTCCAGAACCGCCTCATAGACCTTCGCGCTCTATCGATAAGTCATTCAGATCATGCAGGCCCAAAGACCTTACAGGTCCTGCATGGTCTATCGAGGTGCCGCAGGGTCTCTGTGCGGTCTGGAGTGAGCCGCCCGCAAATGGAACGGTCAAACGTTGGGCCGTCCTGTTCATGGAGGTATCCAACGCAACAAATCAACAAAACGGTCAAGTAAAAACCATCGCCCTAGACCACACGGTCTATCGAGGGGCCGTTCAAAACAGAGCGGTTCCTGTAGGACCGCGCTAAGGTCGCCATGCCCGAACTCTGACGAGCTCTGCTAGGTTCGATAAAATGACTAAATACTTGTCATGTAGAGCATTAAAATTGGGCAATATGTTATGACTGGAACAAGAACAACAAGATGCATAACATGATATGATCAATTAAGTTTTAGCGCCTGCTAATCCCTACATTAATCGAGGATAATAGGAAAACCCTAAATATGACATGCTTCATCTAGATGGACTAATACTCGCAGGATACTAAACCATTTTTAGGGCTTTTACTATCAAACGAACGAGGGCTTGAAGACAAATCTAATGGTACCAATTACTTAGGGTTTGGTCTACTGGAACCTACCTTAGATAAAGGAAGAAGGGGATGATGGTCGCCGGCCGCGCTAGGGAAACCTCTCCGAAGATCACCAGAATTGTAATACCCCGGTTTTAAAAATCTAAAATTTAATTGAAATGAATGAATTTCGGAAATTAATATTTAATTACTTAGTAAATAGAACTAGTGAAATTTTGACTATCTTATAAAAATCTATAAAAATGGTAAAATGGTAAAGGATGATTTATTTAACAACTTTGTCTTCTGTGGCCGACCCAACAAAAATCCGTAACTAGGTCTAATTAGAGGATTAAGCCCAAAGTGCACACTTACCTAACTCTTACCTAACCTTAACTTAAAACGTGAAATTAGAGCTTAATACTCCACCTAATGAGCCCAAATCGGTGGCAAATGAAAGGCTACGATCTAAGGATCATTTCCCCTCTGTTAATTGATCAAAACCCCAGCCCTAAAACGTGGTGTCAGTCGACCTTTGGTGAGGTCAACCATGGCGGCGCCGTTTTCAAACACCCAACTTGCTTCAACGAATTCTCCTAGCACCGAAGGTTCCAGAAGGTGTATGAGCTATAAAAATGAAGCTATGCAACCCTAGAATCCTTTGGTAGCAGCGGCGGTCGCAGTGGAGATCGATCAAGGGAGATCTCTGGTGTTTAGTGGTGACGTGTCGGCATCCGTTCTTCCTCCTTTCTTTTTCTTTTCTTCCCTGATTGAGGTAGGTTCTCTCGAGATCAAACCGCAAGTAATATATCAAAATATTCAGCATCCAGTCCTCTTTCTTTTGGTATATGAAGCACTAAATTCTATTAGGTATTCTGTGCGAATTTAATGGTTTAGTAGAGGCATGTCAGAATTAGGGCAGAACCTGTTCGCCTTTGATTTCAGTAGCGATTTCAGGCTGTAAATCTTAAATTGATCCATGCATCTTGTAGAGTTTTTTGTGCTCTTTCCATTGATTATAAAAGCCCTAAATTTTATGGATCATGTTTAGAGAATTTATGATCTGAGTAAGAATATGTCTAGACTTGGTTTTTGATGTCTTCTTTTGAGTTAAATTATGATTTCGTGTGATTTCGAGTTATTAATCTTGATCCCCATATAGCATGTCATATATGGTTGGAATCAGCGCCGAGTAACCTTTCTTTTGATATATAAAGCCCCAATTTTCATTGTGTATATTGTGAGAATTTCACGTTTTAGTAACAGCATGTCCAGATTAGGGTTTTTAGTGTTCCTGCCATTATAAATCATGATTTCAGAAAGTAATTATGAAATTGACCCTACTTTTAGGTAGTATTTTTCATAACCTTTCCAACGGTATCAAAAGCCCCTTGTTTCAAGTCCGTTTCCATGAGAAATTAGTGTTTTAGATCAATCTCCTTCAACCCTTAACCTTCCGGCGTTCATCGGACGTGGAAGGGGTGACCGGAGTACACCCAGAGTTGGATGGTCAAGCCCAGACTTTGACCCTGGTATAGCCTTAGTTAAACGGTTTCTCAAGAACTACACATCCTGGGATGAACGGTTCCAAACTAACCACATATCTAGTTGAACGGTCCCGAAGTGACCACATAACCCTGGGCAGGATAAACGGCCCCTGAAGGACCACATAACCCAGAACCCAGGGGATGGGCGGTTCCTACCTGACCGCCCAACCCCTTGGGCGGTTCTCTGGAAGCCTCCCAACCACTTGGGCGGTCCTGACATGGCCGCCCATCCCCCTGTAGTCCAGATCAAGCCCGTTCAGCCCCCTGTTAGCCCAGTAGATGTAAGGTTCTTCTAGAACCGTTTATCTAGACAGAGAGTGACTTAGTATGAGTTATTAATGGTTCATATTAGTGTCTTAATGGTTAATTAATAAACTAGAAACCCACATGTTAAGTGGTTAATTATGTAAGTAAATTTCTGTTAATTGCATGCTGTTCATTCCTACGCGATCTTGTTCATTCTCCTTATCATCTTGATTCATCTTTTGGCAATTTGACTTAATGTAAATTATAATCCATGGTAATTTGACATGAGATTAGGACTAAAAGTGATTATTAGGCTACTGATTAGCCCCTCTATTTCAGTAGAATGGTGTGACCTAGTTGCTGACTTCTAGTAAGTCGTTAGCCCTATTAGTGTGCTAGTCTTGAACTTACCCCCGGACACTCCATCCGGCGGACTTACCATCATCTTGGGATCTTGTTATATCCCTGTTAGAACCCTTTGGACCTCCAGTAACTTTATTTTACGTGACTAAACCGCTGGTTTTAAGTTTTGGATCAAATAGGGCTAAACAGGCATGTGCGGCCAGTAGTGGACCGTATATCCTTATAGGCGGCCCTATAACGACTGCATATCCGTAATACGGCCCCGTATGGTCCGTATATCATGTCCATGGGTCTTAATGTCTTCTGGACATGCTCGGCTCAGTATTAACCGTATATACCCTTGCGCGGTCCTTGTCTGACCGTTTATATGACAATTTTCTGAAAAGTGATTATTTCATAAATTTCGAATTGTGTGAGCTAACCAAGCCTATGTAGGCTATGGTATTTTGTGATTGGACCTATTGTTAGATCTATTGATCATCAATTATAGTCCTTTGGGACAATTATTCCTCTCGATTATGGAGCTTATTGTTTGGACTCTTAAAAATCATTATTCTTACATCCTTTACCTTGACTACATGAACTTGATCTTGGAACTCTTGGCCATTAAATATTGTGGATGTCTAGTCTCGTGGGATCTACGATCCAAAAAGAAATCAATGCCAAGGCAAACAAATGAAGGGCCCAGTCTGGTCCTGGGAGGAGCACCCGAAAAGTACTTGATCCCCGGGGAGGTGAATGATTAGGTGTGGCATTTGGCATCGGTACTATCTAGCGTGTTGGGTCTATGACATTCCACATTCTCGTGAAACTTATTATTCATGCTTAAAGTATGAAGTACTTGCTTGCTTGCTTGACATGACTTGAAATTGACTTGTAAATGGCCATTCACTAGAAAATCTTGTTAATCTTGCTTGATATCTTGACATGCAACTATTTCTTTCAGTTAATTATCGTTACTCTTTCTATCTTAGTGATTATTTAGTTCTGCTTATTTTATCACGTTAATCATGCATATTCATTAATTGGTTAATCACTTAAACTATGCCTGACGATAGAGTATAATTCCTACTGAGCTTTTTGCTCACTCCTACTTCCAATCCTTTTCAGGTAACGCGGTAAACGGTACGTTGCAAATGGGAATCGGATCAGTGTAAACGAGTGAACCTGGAACCTAGAGATCGGAGTCTGTCTTTTGCCTTCTTGAGTCTAGCTAGTGTCGTGAGTCTGGTTATATCTTTTTCCCTTCCCTTGTTCTTTCTTCCCTCAATTTGAATCTAATATTGTTAAGTGATACTTTTAATATTAATAAGAACGTGTGTTTATGGCCTCCATGTGTTTAATTGTTGTTATTTATTTTCACTCTTGTTATCATGACTGTTAACTGCCACGTTCCGAGCATCGCTTCCCGCTGCTATCGGTTCGGGACGTGACAAGAATTCTCCCTCGTCCATGAACCTCGTCGGCCGCCGCAACATCCAATCGCTTCTAGGTCGACTAGGGTTTAGTTTTATAGGATCAATTGGTTTCTAGAGGTGTCTATTAGAGGGGATAGAGTCCTCCAAGTCGGTCGCGCGAGATTCACTCCTTGACCCGGTCATGCCGTCGTCTCAGCTCAAAATTTGAACTTTAGGGTTAGGATTTCGCTGGGGATCGAGAGGGGAAATGATCTACTCATCTAGGCCATTCATTTGGGTCCGATTTTGGCTTAAAAGATCGAGAATTGGGCCCTAATTTGGCGATTTAAAGTCTGATAGGTTAAGACGTAGATTTGGGCCTAAAAACCCTCCATTCGACTTACTTAGAATTTTATTTTGGGTTGGCCGCAGAAGACAAATTATCTAAATTTTCTATCCTCTATTCGATTATAATTTTTTTAGATTTTTATAAATTGGTAAAATTATTACTTATCGTATTTCCATAAATAAATTTATAAATTCCCTTTATTTTATTTAATAATACACCGGGGTGCTACACCCTCCCCCACTTTAAGAAATTTGATCCTCCAAATTCACTGCTCTCTATTGAAAGAAATGGGGAGTGAGATTACTGACCTTAGAATAAATCAGGGTATTGCTTCCGAATAACATCTTCAGACTCCCAAGTAGCTTCTTCAGTTCCACGTCGGCTCCACTGAACCTTGACCATAGGTATGGAACGATTCCTGAGTTGCTGCTGTTTCCTGTCCAAAATCTTGATGGGTATTTCTTCATAAGTCATATCTTCCTTCAATTTCAAATCCGCATGTTGAATGATGTGAGTGGGGTCATACACATACTTCCGCAACATCAATACGTGGAAGACATTGTGCACTCCAGATAACTGAGGTGGTAAAGCTAATCTGTAAGCAACTTCTCCCACTCTCTCCAGAATCTCGAAAGGGCCAACATATCTCGGAATTAGCTTGCCATGAATGCCAAACCTTCGGATTCCTCTCATAGGCGAAACCTTCAGAAACACATGCTCACCGACTTGAAATTCTAAGGATCTTCTTCTACAATCAGCATAACTTTTCTACCTTGATTGAGCCACTTGTAGACGTTCCCGAATGATACGGATATTCTTAGATGATTCTGAAATGAGATCTAGTCCCAACCATTGCTTCTCGCCTACCTCATCCCAACACAGGGGTGATCTACAGTTTCTTCCATAAAGAGCTTCAAACAGAGCCATCTAGATAGTGGACTGGTAACTATTGTTGTAGGCGAACTCAATTAAAGCTAAGTGCTCATGCCAGTTGCCTCCAAAATCAATCACGCAAGCTCTTAACATATCTTCCACAATCTGGTTGGTTCTTTTAGTCTGTCCGTCTGTCTAAGGGTGAAAGGCAGTGCTGAAATTCAAACGGGTACCCAAGGATTCTTGCAATCCTTTCCAAAAATGTGAAGTGAACCTGGGGTCTCTATCGGACACAATACTGATCGGTATCCCATGAAGTCTTGCAATTTCTTTCATATATAAAGCAGCCAAAACATCAACTATTCATTTGGACTTAATGGGCAAGAAATGAGCAGACTTAGTCAGTCTATCGATAATAACCCATATTGCATCAAATCCACTGCGAGTCTTAGGTAGACCCATGATAAAATCCATGCCAATCCTCTCCCATTTGCATTGGGGTATATCAAGTGGTTTTAACTTCCCAGCAAGTCTGAAATGCTCAGCCTTGACTTGCTGACACATTAAGCATCTGTTCACAAATTTTGTAACTTCCTTTTTCATGTTCGGCCACCAAAAGGATCTTTTCAAGTCCCGGTACATCTTAGTACCTCCTGGATGAATAGTATACTTGGACCTATGGGCTTCCTCTAAGATCTTGCTTTTTACTTCGGCTACATCAGGTACATAGGTCCTTCCCCAAAATAATAATCTGTTGTCATCGGCTAACATAAAATCAGGTCTACTGCTCAAGCTTTCCTTGATCTCTACCAACATCGGATCATTTTCTTGCAAAGACTTGATTTCTAGCAATAACTCTGGATGAAGTTGTATCTGTGCAACCAAAACCCGATCCTCGCCAACGCTGAGATCTAAACTAGCCAATTGCTCCAGCAATCTCCATTCTTGTAACATGAGACTAGATAACTTAGCTATCGGCTTGCGGCTTAAAGCATCTGCCACCACATTACCTTTTCCATGATGATATTCTATAGAAAAATCGAAATCCTTCAAATACACCAGCCATCTCCTCTGTCTCATATTGAGTTCCTTTTGAGAATACAAGTACTTCAAGCTCTTATGATCTGAAAACACAGTGAATGTTTCTCTGTACAAGTAGTGCCTCCAAATCTTTAAAGCGAAAACTACTGCTGCTAGTTCCAAATCATGGACATGATAATTCTCTTCGTGTTTCCTTAACTGCCTAGAGGAATAAGCTATCACCTTCCCATGCTGCATAAGCACACAGCCTAGGCCAATACCTGAAGCATCAGTATAAACTATGAAACCTCCTTCTCCAGAAGGTAAGGCCAAAACAGGGGCGGTGGTTAAACACTCTTTCAAAGTCTGGAAACTCTACTCACAATCTTCTGACCACTCAAATCGGTTTTCCTTACGGGTCAATCTGGTCAGAGGTACCGTAATTTTAGAGAAATCCTTAATAAACCTTCGGTAATAACCTGCCAGGCCTAGAAAACTTCTTACTTCAGTTACATTAGTAGGCCTATCCCAGTTCTTTACTACCTCTACTTTCGAATGGTCAACAGAAATACCTTCCTTAGTGATAATGTGCCCTAGAAAAGACACTTCTTGCAGCCAGAAATCACATTTACTAAACTTGGTGTACAACTGATGATCTCTTAATAATTGCAACGCCATCCTCAAGTGCTCAGCATGCTCCTCCTCATTCGTAGAGTATATCAAGATGTCATCAATAAACACTATGACCCACTGATCAAGGTAGGGCCGGAACACGTTGTTCATCAACTGCATAAAAGCTGCAGGGGCATTTGTTAGTCCAAAAGGCATTACTACAAATTCAAAATGCCCATACCTGCTACATAAAGTTATTTTAAAGATATCCTCATCCTTGATCCGCAACTGATGATATCCTGATCGAAAATCGATCTTAGAAAAATATTGAGCTCCTACTATCTGATCAAATAGCTCATCGATCCTCGGCAGCGGGTATTTGTTTTTGACAGTAAGATGGTTCAATTGTCGATTGTCAATACATAATCTCATCGAACCATCCTTCTTCTGGACGAACAACACCGGGGCTCCCCACGGGGAAGTACTAGGACAAATAAATCACTTCTCGAGCAATTCCATTAATTGTGGCTTCAATTCTCTAAACTCCGCAAGAGACATACGATACAGAGCCTTTGAAACAAGGGACGCGCCAGGGATTAGATCAATAGAAAAGACTACCTCTCTCTCAAGCGAAAGTCCTGACAAATCCTCAAGAAAGACATCTGGAAAGTCTCGAACGACAGGAATGTCTTTTATCTCAATCTCCTTATCAGGGGTTAAAGAAACCAAGGCTAGAAAAGCCTGACACCCTTTCTTCAGTAACTTCTTAGCTCGAAGAGTCGAAATAAGTGGCACATACTTAGAATGCCTAACCCCGACAAAAGAAAGCTCAGGGTGCCCAGCAAAAGACACAGACATAGTGCTACAGTGAACACTGGCCTCATATTTAGCCAACCAATCTGCTCCTAGGATTACATCATAATCCTTCATGTCCATACAAACTAAATCAGCTGGCATAATCCGCCCACTGACCAAAACCTTACTAGAAGGGTAGAAATGTTTAATTGCTGATCTTGAACCAATGGGGGTTGAAATTGCTAGTGGAGAATTCATTAACACATGTTTCATAGCTAAAGACTTAACAAAACTCTGAGAAATAAAAGAGTGTGTTGCTCCAGTATCAAATAGGACAAATGCCGGCTTATCATGAACAATAAGTGTACCTTCAACAAGTCCACCCTCCTCGATGGGTTCTATCTCTTCTTCTTGTAGGGCTTGAAGCTTGCCCTGCTGCTTCCGACTTCCTTGCGGCTTGTTTGGTGTAGCTTGATCTGACAGGAGGGGATATTCTGGAATACGGTGGTCCCGACTTCCGCAACGCAGACAGGCGCCTAGCTTGTGCCAACATTCCTCCATCTTGTGACCTGGGCGGTCACAGTACTTACATAGGGCCTTGGACGGTACAATCGAACTAGGCTTCTTCTCATCATTTTTCGACATCTTGCCTTTCCATGAGCTAGACCCACCGTTGGGTCTCTTTTTGCCATTGCCGGGTTTAAAATTCTCGGAACTGGTAGTTTGTTCTTTCTTAGGGTTCTTCCCACGGATCTTCTCCGTCATCTCTAGGGTATCCTCCAGAACTTGAGCTTTCCTCACCATCTCGGTGTAGGTCTGGATCTCCATTGGGGCCAACTGGTTGATGTAATGAAGCTTCAACCCATTAAGAAATCGTTTGGCCTTCATCTTCTCAGTAGACACTAAATGAGTTGCATAACGAGACAACCAAGAAAACTGAGCTTCATACTTAGCAACAGATAGGTTCTTCTGTTTTAAAGCAGCGAACTCCGTCGCCTTCTTTTCTTGCACTTTGTCAGAAAAGTACTTGTTGTTGAAGAGTTCCTCGAACTCCTTCCTGTTGGATTAAGTGGATGGTCAAACTAGAGGGGGAGGGGGTGAATAGGTTGACCCTTTGAAAATTTTATGCAATATCACACTCGCTATCAAAAACAGAATGCTAATCAAAAAATCTGTAACTAAATGTGTGCAGATCGAGCCTACTCAAACATCTAACGTCAAGCAGATTATGCGAAAAATGGCAAACCACAAGTGAACACTGATTTTTATGGTGGTTCGGTCTCCCTGTGGAGACCTACGTCCACCCCTCACTAAAACCAGTGAGGATCCCTGCTAAGCCTTACAATTTAGCTACACCGAGGAATAAACTCCTCAACACCGCTAAACACTACAGCTTGGCTAGACAGAGGAAAAAATCCTCTCAATCGTTGACAAACAGCTTGCAGGCAAACACACCCAAACACCCTTGATCCAAGCACAATCCGCTGGATCAAATACCCTCCCTCTACTTAAACTAGTACGAGGGAGAAATACAATAACAGAGTTCAAACTGAAAACAAAAGCAATAAACGAAATCACTCAGTGATGGAGGAACAGCTCCAGATCTGTGATGCTGCTGGATCTCAAGCTCGAACTCAGAAGTCTGGAGGAAGATGTTTCAACAATCAGCTGGCCTTCTCCTTCTTAAGGGTAGATGAACTCGCACTGATCCACTGCCCCTGGATCTCCTCTGATCGTTAGTGGATGCAGCAAGGTACCAGCAGGAAGATGATGGACTCCACGATCCTTCTCGAGGGCTTCACTCGCTCAGGTTCGACTACCGCTTCTCCAACTCTTCTTATCTGTTCTTCTGCTCTTTCGAAGTATGTTCCCTCTCTGCACTTCTGCTCCTTCGAAGTATGATCACTCTCTCCACCCATTTCTTTCTAGGGAAGAAGCTTCCTGTTTATTGAACGGAGGACAACTAAGGTGTGTGGTTTCCATGATTCCTGCTCAAAATGCCTTAGCCCACGTGGCAGTATCCCAGCACAATAGTTCCACGTGTCATATTCATCTAGTGGGCCCCAACCAGATTTTCTTGTTAGCCCAATGATTACTCTCATCAGAGCCTTCTGGAATCGTGAGGGAAAACGAGATCGCAAGCACTTTTGGCTGATGTGGCCTTTGATGTCACGTACGACTAGGGTCCATCCAACTAATCTTATGAAAGGATTCAGATGGCGTCAACCCATGGTGACCAAGGGGTTGACGCTGCCTTGAACTACCCACAAGGCTTCAAGTTCGCAGGTGGATGAGTTGACGCATTGGGTTACTGCGACAACCCACTAAGCTTATCCAGAGCCAATTTCATCTCAGAGTGAACTGCTACGTCGACGCTATCATGCTGTAGCGTTGATGCACTGGGGTATTCCAGTGAACCATAATTCTGCCTTTTGAATTGCTGCGTCGACGCTGCTGAACTGTGGCGTTGACGCACTGAGCTATGCCAGTGATTTGATACTTCTGCCTCTTGTACTGATGCGTAGATGCAATTAGCATCCTACGTTGGCGCTGTCCATTTATTCAAATCGCTGCGTGGACGCCGTGAGCATCCTGCGTAGACCCTGTTTCTTCCTTGCATTCAAGAATAAAGTATATACATGCGTTAATGAATCAAGGGTTAATTCATCAGTTCTGTTGAACTCAACACACACACATCTCATGGTTGTCATCATCAAAACCAGGGGCACAACACTTCCATGTTACCTGATGGTATCCCAAGGTGGCTTTTACGGCATCCCATCATGTCCTTGCATCTCGTTCTAACTGGAAGGTTGTCAGGAGAACATGCTCTTGATCACTGCATTGCATCACTTCAAAGATTCGGTCCATCTCCTTCAGCCAATGCACGGCTTCGTATGGATCTGTTGAGCCACTGAATCATGGGGGATTAATTCCGTGAAAATTTCGGTGAAGATCTCCCGCTCCATGGTGAGGCGCTCCTCCCTGGGCCACTTACTGCAGGGCCCGAGTCAAGCCTTGTACCATACGCTGCATGTCTCTCCATTGCGCACATTCGGCCGCCATTGCACGAACCCTACATGTAGAATAAATTAATTTAGAACAATCTAGCGGGAATTTTCTAAAGTAAATTTATTAACTCAACCCGAGTCTCTACCCGATCTCACTGGGTTGGATTCTTAAACTTTTTGACTAGTCATGGTTCTAAGACATCACAAGGGAACCTAGGAACCTTAAAAACCTAGGCTCTGGTACCACCAAACTGTCACGCCCCGACGCGGAATATCGGAATGCGGCAGAAGAAATAGTTAATCATAATATGTTGATTTCCAGGCATGCTGTGTCTTGGGTTAACGAATTCATACATTCAGCTTGATACCATGGTCAAAGTATCCATCATAACCATTAAATAGCAACTAATTAAACATAATGAGTTTCCCGATCAACCACAATTAACGCACCACAAAAATCTCAATATCCACCAACCTAACATAGTTACATAACCACAGATTTAAAAGAATTACAACTCCAATACACAACTACATATCTCAAACTCAAACTATCTAAATTGACTCCACGAGGCCTCCTAGCTGGTATGCTCCAAGGTCTTCACTCCTGCCCATCCCCATCAGTTTGAGAGTCCTCACCTGAGCTACCTGAAAAGGGGGAAACAACTGGGTGAGCGAACGCTCAGTAGGTAATAGCAGGCAATGTTTAAGTAATTAACCAATTACATTAATGCTATGTAATAAAGAAAAAAGGAATGGCGATGCGATAAGAGAAATAAAAAGAGCAAAAGAACATGATCATAGTATAACAGGGCACTGGCCAACTAGCAAGAATAAACAAGTCATGTAAATAATTCCAGGGTGAAATTATAACTCGTATTCAAGAGAATCGTGTAAAGGACTATGTAATAGACATCACTCTAGTCATGCACTCGGTGCAATGCCTCACCATGTCATTACAACTCCCCGGGGCACTAGAACTTTTCGGGTGCTCCTCCCAGTACTAGACCGGGCCCTTATGATGCGTTGGCATTGAATTGGTGGATCCAAGATCCTAAGTTGTCTAGACATTTAAAAGACTCGGCCAGGAGAGATAAGTTCTCAAGATATAACCTGGAATAATCAAGAATGACCAAGGGTTTTTATATTACGAGCCACACATGGCCCGATTCAAGAGGCACACAAGAAACGCGAAAAATCAGATGTTGGAAGGTATGCGGTCACCTTTGGGCCACTTAAACAGGAACGGTCTCATGCTGGACCGTGCTAAGATGACTGGGCCGAAGACAACCCAACCGAAGCCAAGGGTACACGGTCTTAAATGGGACGCTCCAATAGAGAACGGCCCATTCCATCCCGTTCATAATAAGAGGAATTGAAGCCCACGGTGGGGGGTACACGGGCTAGATTGGGCCGCGCTATCACGGAGCGGTCAGTCGATGGTCCGTTCCATGGACTTAAACGGGCCGCGCCTGTCTGTTCCATGATTGGGCCAAGCAAGACAAGAAAAACTCACCCAACTGGGCTCATAGGCTGCCATAGGTGGTGGAACCGAGCCAGGGTTCAGCCCACTGCTCTTAGGTCACCCTAGAGGCTTTTTGGGTCGACCAAACATGGCCAGGTCGAAGAAAATCAATGATAATCGACCAGCAAGTTTTGGCATTCAGCAAGAAAATACACGGTCTCCACTGGGCCGCTCAAATGAGTCACACAGTCCAATTCTGGCCGTGTAAAGACTCAGACGGTCCAGTGTGGGCCATGCCACAGAACAGAGGTAATCCAAGTGATTCGATCGAGTCAATAGGTGCAAGACTTGAGGTATAACCTGCCAGGCGTCCTAGTGGGAATCCCAGGCTCGCAGGGGCTTACGGAGGTCTCATAATGGAGGTTTTAGTCTGACGGAAGGAGTATCCAGTGGAGAGTTCCAACCATTATAAAAATTGAGGGCTAGAAATCAACGAAAAATGAATATACAGCGGTCAGTCAATTCCACCGGAGTGAAATGACTATCAAGCAATCCAAGTATCATTATTCCATTTTTTCATTATGACATGTTCGAGATTGAGCTCTAAAATTAATAAGAACAAGGGAGACATAATAATAAAAGTAAATCCAGCAAAAGTATTAACCATTTTTAACTTCCCTTATGTTCCAATTTAACTGTGGGTTGATATCCTATCATTAGCATTAGGATGAATCATGCTAAAAACAATAATATACCATTCTGCGTGACAGAACGGTCCGTCCAGAACCGCCTCATAGACCTTCACGGTCTGTCGATAGGCCTTTCAGATCATGTAGGCCCAAAGACCTTACAGGTCCTGCACGGTCTATCGAGGGGCCGCGGGGTCTCTGAGCGGTCTAGAGTGAGCCGCCCACAAAAGGAATGGTCAAACGTTGGGCCGTCCTGTTCATGGAGGTATCCAACGCAACAAATCAACAAAACGGTCAAGTAAAAACCGTCGCCCCAGACCACACGGTCTATCGAGGGGCCGTTCAAAACAGAGTGGTTCATGTAGGACCGCGCTAAGGTCGCCATGCCCGAACTCCGGCGAGCTCTGCAAGGGTTTGATAAAATGACTAAATACTCATCATGTAGAGCATTAAAATTGGGCAATATGTTACGACTGGAACAAGAACAACAAGATGTATAACATGATATGATCAATTAAGTTTTAGCGCCTGCTAATCCCTACATTAATCGAGGATAACAGGAAAACCCTAAATATGACATGCTTCATCTAGATGTCTAATACTCGCAGGATACTAAACCATTTTTAGGGCTTTTACTATCAAACGAACGAGGACTTGAAGATGAATCTAAGGGTACCAATTACTTAGGGTTTGGTCTGCTGGAACCTACCTTAGATAAAGGAAGAAGGGGACGATGGTCGCCGGCCGCGCTAGGGAAACCTCTCCCAAGATCACCGGAATTCTCCCTCGTCCACGAACCTCATCGGCCGCCACAGCATCCAATCGCTTCTAGGTTGACTAGGGTTTAGTTTTATAGGATCAATTGGTTTCTAGAGGCGTCTATTAGAGGGGATAGAGTCCTCCAAGTCGGTCACGCGAGATTCGCGCCTTGACCTGATCACGCCGCTGTCTCGGCTCAAAATTCAAACTTTAGGGTTAGGGTTTCACTGGGGATCGAGAGGGGAAATGATCTACTCATCTAGGCCGTTCATTTGGGTCCGGTTTGGGCTTAAAAGATCGAGAATTGGGCTCTAATTTGGCGATTTAAGGTCCGATAGGTTAAGACGTAGATTTGGGCCTAAAAACTCCATTCCACTTACTTAGAATTTTATTTTGGGTTGGCCGCAGAAGACAAATTATTTAAATTTTATATCCTCTATTCGATTATAATTTTTCCAGAATTTTATAAATTGGTAAAATATTAGTTATCGTATTTCCATAAATAAATTTATAAATTCCCTTTATTTTGTTTAATAATACACCGGGGTGCTACAGGGAGGAACCCCAAGGCCCAATGAACCGGGTGGATACTGCCCTTGCCACCATTCTTGACTGACTAGAGGCCCTTTCCACTCGACTTGCTCGGCTTGAAGAAAATGATCCTCGCCCAAGGAACATTGGTCCAAGAGCCCACCCTCCACATGCTGAAATTGATAGGGAGGACTTGAATGCTGACCCCTACCATGACTATGAGAGGCCTCGTCACCATCAACATAATGAAAGGCGTCCACGGGACGACCCGGATGACCCTCTCTTAAGGATGATCAAGGTAGAAGCTTCAAACTTTGACGGTTCCCATGAACCAAGTGTCTACTTAGAATGGGAGACCGCCATGGACCAATACTTTGAATGGTACCCTATGTCCGACCAAAGGAGAGTGAGATTGGCCAAAATGTACCTCACCAAATTAGCCAAGACTTATTGGATAAACCAAGAGGGGTTAAGAAGGATTAGGCGAGAGGAGCCTATTGACACTTGGCAATGCATGAAGAATCAACTTAGAAACAAGTACCTACCCCTATCCTACCATCAAATACTCTTAGATGAGTGGCAAAGCCTCACCCAAGAAGGGAAGACCGTGGTTTAATACATTGAGAAATTTGACTCCTATCTTTTGAAGTGTGGAGTTCATGAGGACCCGGCCGTTACCTTGTCCCGCTTTAGAAATGGGCTCCAAAACCACATCAAGAGAGAACTTTTCATGAGAGATGTTGACAACCTTGAGCATGCCTATCAAATAGCTAGGGATGTTGAGAGATTCTCTAGGATCCCTCGGTTTGCTCCTCCCCGACCGGCTGATCCCAAAGGCATGGGACCCCGAACCAACCCGACCCCCTTCATGAAGTCCCCTAGTCCAAGTGGAAGTGCCCTATTGAGGCCCTACAATCCCCCTCCCACCATCACTCCAACCAAGACCGCCCCTAGCCATCTTCCTCCATGGAGGGAAGAGAATTCCAAGGGTCCAAGTGTAGGAGGGACCACCCCGGGTAGTGACCATCAACAATGCTATAGGTGCCAAGAGTTTGGCCACTTTGCGGGGCAATGCCCATCCAAAGGATTGTATAGTTTACTTATTGAGGAAGAAGCTCCCCCACCCCAAGGGGAACTTGAGAGTGTGGTTGAGGTCCATGAAGTCTCACTAGATTGGGAAGAAGAGTATCAGGCTCAATACCATGAGTGGTCTAGACTTCACCATTCCATCTACCGACTCCCATCTAGGAGTGATTAGATGCACCCTCACCAAACCCCAAGAGGTGGACTGGCGACGAACTTCAATCTTCCACACCTTTGTTAAGATAGGGGGTCATGTGAGAAAAGTGATCTTAGATAATGAGAGTTATGTCAATGCCGTGTCTCCCGACACCGTTAAGCTCCATGGGCTTACTATCACTCCCCATCCTAGCCCATACTGGGTCTCTTGGATCAACAACAATTCCATCCCGGTCAACACTCGCTACCTTGTGCCCCTCACCTTCTCTTTCTACCATGGCCAAATATGGTGGGATGTTATCCCCATGGAAGTAGGTAGCATCCTACTAGGGAGACCTTGACTTTATGATGTGGATGCCACTATTTTGGGTAGGACCAACACATGCACCTTTGAGCATGAGGGAAATAGCATCCGTCTTAATCCCTCCCCACCACGTCCCTTGCCTAAGAAGATCCCACCCCCTCAAAGTCAACACTCCACCTCGCCTCAAGACATGGGGAACTCCACCCCGCCAACCCAAACTCTCTCCCAAAACCCCAACCAAGATAAGACTTTGGGAATGACCAAGGGTCTTCATCTCATCACCAAAAGAGAGCTTGAGGAGGAGATAGCTCAAGGGACACCTTTATGTGCGGTAGTCATTTGTCTAGGAGTGCCCACCCCCTCCAACCCCCATCCCATAGAAGTCCGGCATCTCCTAGAGGAGTTTCATGATGTGTTCCCGGAGGAGCTCCCGGACCAACTCCCTCCCATGCGTGATGTGCAACGCGCAATTGATCTAGTTCTGGGAGCCACCCTTCCAAACCTTCCTCATTATCGCCTCAATCTCACGGAACATGCCGAACTTCGGAGGCAAATAGAGGAACTCATTAGGAAGGGCTTCATCTGTATTAGTAAAAGTCAATGTGCCGTCCCGGCCCTTCTCACCCCCAAGAAGGATGGATCATGGCGAATATGTGTGGATAGTCGGGCCATTAATAAAATCACCGTCAAGTATAGGTTCCCCATCCCTAGGCTTGATGGCATGCTTGACATGTTAGCTGGAGCCACTGTTTTCTCCAAAATTGACCTCAAGAGTGGTTATCACCAAGTTAGAATTAGGCCCGGAGATGAGTGGAAAACGGCCTTCAAAACTAAAGATGGCCTCTATGAATGGTTAGCCATGCCTTTTGGGCTCTCAAATGCCCCAAGTACTTTCATGCGTCTTATGACGGAGGTCCTTAGGCCTTACATTGGGGTCTTTCTAGTGGTCTATTTTGATGACATCCTCATCTATAGTCAGTCCTAAGAAGCCCACCTTGACCATCTTAGGCAAGTTTGCACCGTCCTTCGGCATGAAAGCCTATTTGCGAACCTAGAGAAGTGTCATTTCATGACCAAGTCCATTACCATCCTAGGATTTGTAGTCTCTACCGAGGGCGTCTCCAAGGACCCCGAGAAGGTCCAAGCTATTCTTGATTGGTCGGAACCCCGCAACCTCCATGAGGTTCGAAGCTTCCACGGGTTGGCCACATTCTATAGGAGGTTTATCTGGGGATTCAGCACCATCACCGCCCCCATCACTGATTGTCTCAAAAGGGGGACCTTTGTGTGGACCAAACCAGCCTCCAAAGCCTTTCAAGAGCTTAAGGAGAGGATGACCCAAGCCCCGGTCCTATGCCTACCCGATTTCTCCAAAGTCTTCGAAGTCACATGTGATGCATCTGGGATAGGAATAGGGGGGATCCTTAGTCAAGAAGGGCACCCCGTGACCTTCTTCAGTGAGAAGATATGTGATGCTAGGATAAGGTACTCCACTTATGACAAGGAGTTCTATGCCATGGTTCAGTCCCTCCGACATTGGAGGCACTACTTGTTGCCCAAAGAATTTGTCATCTTTTTTGACCATGAGGCCCTAAAATACCTCAACTCCCAGCAAAAGTTGAATGCCCGACATGCCCACTGCGTTGAGTACATCCAATCCTACACCTTTGTAATTAAACACAAGGTAGGGAGTGAGAACCGCGCAGCGGATGCACTCAGTAGGAGGACTGCTTTGTTGTCCACTATCCATATAGAGGTTACCGGGTTTGAGAGACTCAAGGATGAGTACCCTGGCTGCCCTGACTTTGGACACATCTATACCACCTTGACCACCGCGTCTAGCCGGGAACATGAGGGTTTTATCTTAGAGGATGGGTTCCTCTTTAAGGGCCCAAAGCTTTGCATACCACGGACCTCACTCCGTGATTTCTTGGTCTGGGAATTACATATAGAGGGTCTAGCTGGTCATTTTGGGGTTCACAAAACCATTGCTCTAGTTGAGGGTCAATTTTATTGGCCAAGTCTCAAGAGAGACGTAGCCAAGATTGTGAGTCAATGCCGCACATGTGCTTTGGCCAAATAGGTGAAGCAAAACACCAGCCTTTACACCTCTCTCCCCATCCCTGACCGTCCATGGAAAGACTTAAGCATGGACTTTGTGTTAGGCCTACCCAGGACTCAAAGGAAACATGACTCGATCTTTGTGGTAGTTGACAGATTTTCTAAGATGGCCCATTTCATCCCATGCTCCAAAACCTTAGATGCTTCTCGAGTAGCCAGGTTGTTCTTTAATGAGGTTGTTCGCCTCCACGGGTTACCCAAAACCATAGTCTCCGATAGAGATGTCAAGTTCACCAGCTACTTTTGGAAGACCCTTTGGCACTTGATGGGTACCCTCCTCGAATTCTCCACAGCCTACCACCCTCAAACTGATGGCCAAACCGAAGTTGTCAATCGAAGTCTAGGGAACCTCCTTAGGTGTCTTGTTGAGGATCGTCCAGGAATTGGGATCGCATTCTACCTCAAGCTGAATTTGCATATAACAACTCTGTCAATAAGTCCATAAGGATGAGTCTGTTTGAAGCTGTGCATAGGTACAAGCCAAGGAAACCTTCAGATCTCATTCCCCTTCCCCAGCATGCTAGAGTGTCTATTTCAGCTGAGTCATTTGCCCAACACATTAGAGAATTGCATGAAGAAATCCGCAAGCACATCAGCAAGAAGAATGAGACTTATAAAAGGCAGGCCGACTCTCATCGACGTCACCAAGAATTCCACACGGGTGACTTTGTGATGGTGAGAATGGAGAGGCTCTCCCCATGAGCCATCTCGAAATTGAGGCCTCATGGGACTGGTCCCTTCCATGTTCTGAGGCGCATTGGCACTAATGCCTATGAGTTAGATCTCTCCGAGGAGTATGGAGTGAGCCCACATTCAACGTGGCCGACCTAGTGCCATATAAGGGTCCCACGGTGGTACCCAGTGAAGATATTGAGCCCCTTCCACCCATTGAGAGAGAACCCACCCGTGAGAAGAGTCCACCAGCCAAGAGAGCTCAGCGTGAGCGAATTGAGCGAATATTGGATGAACATGTCATTGCCACTAGGAGCAAGGTATACGAGCTCTATCTCGTCAGGTGGAAGGATCGGCCTCCTTCAGAGGATTCATGGGTGAGTCGGGAAGATCTCCAGCAGCTGGATCCCGACCTTCTCGAGCAGTACCACAGTAGGATGGACCCCTACTCGACGGAGTCGAGCTCTTCGCAGCCCAGGGGATTTGATGGAGGCATCACCCACGACTCCCTCTGACTCGGGTCGTCTTCACACCCAGGAGATGTTTGAGCTTGGGCATCACTCCATGTGGGCCCAATTATCCATTTTGAGTTTTCTATTTGAGTCATTTGATGTATTTTCCCTTTTATTTGAGTCATTTCCCGAGGTCTTTGGTTTATTTCTCTATGTTTGAGTCATTATCCCCTTGGTTTGCTTATTGGACTGCTTTTGTCATTACATGTAAAGCCAGGGATAGTTTGGTCATGTAAAAGGTTGGGTCCCTATAAATAGGACCCCAACCCCATTTGAGGAAGTTAATGAGAATTTTCATATTTTCAATCCTCACAAAAATTTGAGTGTTCAAGGTGTGAAACCTAGTGTTAGGGTGAGAAACCCTCTCCTCCCTCGCTTCTCTCTCCAAAGGGGGCGAACCCCTTCTCTCTCTTCCCCTCCCCTCTCTCTAGGCCGCCCCCCTCTCTCTCTCATCCACCTCACCCTCCACATCAGCCCAAAACCTGCCACCAAATCTGCCACCCCAACCACCCCTTCCCTTCCCTAGGTGCTATCAATGCCCCTCCACCACTTCCCACCAAATCTACTCCCTCCCTAGGAGATCTTGACCTTCCCAACACAATCTCCCTCTCCCCAACACAATCCGCCCTAGTCCCCACACAATCTTACAGCTCCCAAGGGAAGTTTGAATATTTCCCTCCTCTCTCACCCTCCCCTCCCCCAAACCCTTGATATGGTCGCCCCCCATCTCCCTCCCCATCCCTCTCTAGAATAACCACCACTCACTCTCTCCTCACCTTGTACCCAGAACCAGCCCCCTCTCTCCCCTACGTCCCACCCCTTCCCAGCACCTCCACCTTGCTCTAGCCTCCTCCACACCTCTCATACATCCCCCTCTGGCCACCCCTCCACCTCCCTTCACCATTTAGCATCATTTCCCCCCACCTCTAGTGCTCTTGGAAGCTACATCCGGCGAGACTCTTCACAGCTCAGGACCTGCAGAGAACCAGCATCTTGCAGAGCCAGCCAAAACTTCATCCTGGCATCCTTGAAAGTACAAGTAGTACCGTCGAAAGCGTCTCCCTATCCTATTTGCAACGGCGGTGGTCTCGTCCCATTCTGAGCTCGTGGCTGCCCGGAGGAGCCGTTCTCCCCAAACTGCACTTCTTCTCCATGACTGTCAACTTGAAGCCACTTGCAGAGACTCCCACGGCCGACCACCTGAAGCTCTGGAGGCGGGGCTTGGCTGAGATCTTCTACGACGAGTCTACTTCCAAGAACAAGAAGCGGAACCCCGTTTGGCATCCGGAGCTAAGAGTTCTCAATTTTCTCTCCTGGGTGTGTAGGTCAGTCCAATCAGGGCCTGAACAGACTCCACTTCACTCTTCGGGCTCTATCTCTCTGCTCTGACCTTCTATAGTGGCCTTTCTAGTTTCTTCTCGAAGAGGACCCTCCCACGGTCATATCGATATAAGCTGCATCACCTTCGGAGCTCGGAGTTACTCGGAGCGAGGACCTCTTCCAGCACCTTCAATTCTGGAACAGACAGAAGCTGAACCAAGGAGTCCAGTTCAAGATCCTTCTTCAGCCTCCGACGACCACCATAAATTCCCCAAAAATTCTGGAGCCTTCCCGAGCCAACCCATGAAGTTTTGGCGCTGGTCTCGCCCACTTCTGAAGTCGGACGGGTCCGTGGCGGCTTCTACAGCGACTCACTATCCTGCCAAATCTGAGCGGACAGAACTGCAGGCTTTAGTCTATTTCAGCATTTCCCCTCCCCGCCTGGCCGGCTTAGAACCCCTCCCTGTGGGAGGTAGTGTTTGGATGTATATGTGACTTCCCCTCCCCTTGTTCCACCCCCTTGCATGGGGAGTAGTGTTGTAATCATTTAAACATGTTCAAGCTACACCGGCGCGGCGTGTGGGGAACCCACGCTTCCCTGCTCGCCCACGTCTCTGAGCGGGACCGGTTTCTTCAAACCGGTCGAGTAAGTGCTCCAACCCTTGCTTTCTCTAGTGCTTGTTCTTTCAATATTAGTTGATAGCTCCGCTGGCCCGTGAGAGTGAGTGCTCGATCCGCAAGCTCCTTTGCTTCAAGAGATCGTCGTGGGAGAGAGTGTGTAACTCGTGCCCTCGGCACAACGTCGGCTCCATTGAATTGGGCCTCCATACCCTTGGGAAAACCCCTGGCCTTGCTGGCCCTCTACCAGCAAGGGCCTGTGGACGTCAAAAAAAATATAGAAGAAAAGGAACGTTCATGCGGCACGGACGTCTCGACATCTCAAGAGCAAGTCAAAGACAGGAAGGCCGAATAAACCCCGTACCTCCTCCAAGCAGGACAAATATATATACTCGGCACTCCGCCACCCAACGAGAAGCCCTTTGGGCTGAAGAGAGGGCCCCGTCTCTCCAGTCGGCATTGCCAAAAGCTGAATCAGGAAGAAACCCGATAATTCGGAGACGGGCTCATCATGCGTCAGAAATCACTCGAAGTCCTAAACCATGACTCGGGGGGCTCTGAACTAAACATCACGGAGGCGGTGCATTACAACTAAAGCATTGTGGGATCGTAAGTGTTCGCCTGAATCACCACGAAGCCAGGACGAAGTCTTTTGACACTTAAACCGGCGCGGCCTCCACTTAAATCGGTGCGCCCCTCCTTTGGCCTTAAACTAGCGCGCCCCTCCAAGGGGGTTTTAAGCCCTCACGCCCCTCTTCTTGGTGCTAATCCGACGTGCACCTGAAGTTGGTTTAAAATGGCGCGCTCCTCTATTGCTCCTAAATCGGTGCGCTCACCCCTCGCCATTTTAGCCAAGGCTGCCGTCCCATCTTCCGCCCGATCCCCTGTTTTTGGGTGCGAACAAAGAGAACTTACCTGAAATGGGCGAATAGCCTGCACCTGACCAGTGTGCAACTGCCTGAGCCCTTCCTGCTCCTAAGAATGGAAGGCTTCGAGCTCCTCACCGAACGTCGCTTCTCCGCCGGTCACCGTCGGCCAATCTCGTGGAAGCAGCTTCCCTACTCTACGGCCCCCTACCTGCAGGCCACTCGATGGCTTCGAACGAGATGCAGGGTGGAAGAAAGAGCAAGGCGCTATAAAGAGGAACTGAGACTCCACTAGAGAACGGCTACTGGCTGCGACTGATGGCTGAGCGATTGGTCAGAGGTTGGTAGCGAGAAGAGAAGGCCACCCGAAGAGAGGGAAAGCTTCATCCCCTGACGCCAGAGAGGTGAGGAAGAAGAGAGGGTCTGTGAGAGAAGAGAGGTGAGCCCTGGGGAGGGGGGAAGAGCTTGTGCTTTGTTCCTCTCCCTCGCATGAGTTTCAAGTCCTTCTCCTCTGCTGTATTCTCCCTTTGCTCCGGGGTAGATCCCCTCCTGTATCTCTTTTCCCCCTTTCCCTTGGGGATGAATAAAAAGAATGATTTTTGGTGGGCATGAGTAATGTTCTACTGCTTTGATCTCCTCCCCCTTTCTCCCGATTTTCTTATCATCCAGGGACCTCAGAGACCTGCCTCTCTGTGGCACGGCCTTCAGAGGAACCCATCGAAGGGATGAACATGTAAAGCCTCTCGTGGCACACATCTGTCCTGCTTGAACGTTAATGAAATCATTACCCGTGAGTCGTGAGAGTTCTTGAAGGCTAGTCCTCAAGCTCTTCCACACTCACATGTGGGTTAACGGACCGCTGTGAGGTTTGCATTTTGAGGTTCACCCCGGAGCAATCCATTTGGTGTTCCTCTATTTTTCTCTGGCAAGCCTCAGTCCGAAGGAGATACTGCCCAATTTTCGTCAGGAACGTAAACAATAAGGACAAGGAACAAGGGCACATAACAGAGGATAAATGAAGTTCCCTCAGAACAAAATGCTTCCCTTAGTAAGGCACTGAACTAACCTCTAAAGCCTTGCATAATAAACTCCTCCAATAAAACACTTAAACCTTCATGCTAAGTGACCTTAACAAATGGCTAAAACACTTAAACTTTCTCTCCATGAACTTAATCCACCAATTGGATGAACAAACCAATCACCAAATCAACTTGCAGGTGAAAGAAAGAAAGAAACAGAGCCAACAAGAATGGAAGAAAACCTTCTAAGAGCTATCCCGGCGTGCTCCTATCCGGCGCGGGCTAACCCAGCGCGGTACCACCCCGCGCCGGTTTAGCTTCACACTCAAAACCCCCTCTTTCTCCTTGGCCATTAACCGGCGCCCCCCTCCATTTTCTTGGCATCTACCCGGCACGCTCCCCTTCCTTGGCTTGGACCCCCCCTTAACCGGCGCGCCCTTGCACCTCCTATTCCGGCGCGCCCCTTGGCATCCCCTTAACCGACGCGCCCATTTGCTTCCTTAAACCGGCGTGTCTCATAAAAAAAAGAAGAGCAACAATTAGCTTAATAGAAGAAAAGGTTTGAAACTAATGAAGAAAACAAAAGAAGGGACCTAAATTAATAAATGAAAATGAAAGAACATGAACCATTCCTATGAGAACAAACCACATAATCTGACAATTGGAATAATGATAATAAAAGACGCTATAACCATGCATACCTTGGGACCCTGTCTCCCCTTGGACCTCTCCAGCCAGCACACCCCCAAGTCTCGGTACAAAGACAATATCGCCCATGTTATAATCAAAATTTTCTTCAGGGGGCTCCTCCCCCAAAGACCCCCACAAGGGGCGCTGCCCCCTTGACCCCCGCGACATGACCGTGCAGGTCGATCCGCGTGCGAGAGCGCACGATGGCGAGTTCGGGTTCCATACTTAACAATTCGTTCCCTCGGACTGTGTGTGAAGAGAAAAGCAATGATGCCCCATGGCATCGGACGTGGACCTAGGGGACCCCGACATGGCCATAGTCCACAACCATCTCGGGCCAATAGATCATTAATCTGACCCGCTTCTACCGAGATTCAATCCCGCACCCGCATTAAGCTTGTCGTGTCTGTGGCAGACATTTGCATGATTTTATCGTTGTATTCAATGCTTCAAATGCGGACTCTCATCCGAACAATGAATGGTCCGTTAGTGACTGACATAGATACCGGGATCTAATCCCGCACTTGCATTGAACTTGCCGTACTCACGACAGACATTTGTACGGTTTGTCACCGCCTCTTATGCTACAAACGCGGACTTCTGTCCGAACAAGAAATGGTCCGCAAGTGACCGACATGCATGCATCCATGAACATTTACGCCCCAACGTGGGGTCTGTTCAAACGCAATCTGAGATTTTGCTCTCGCTTTCATGAACTTTAGGCCATCGGGCCCCTTTTCTTGGCGATTAATCAAGGGTGTTCCCCTCTCCGAGGGGATGTAATTAACATCGTAGCCTTTATGGTACGGCGGGTTCTCAGTCCCGACACGAACCACACAATTGTCTAATTAGTCAGAACGAGCGCACCATAGGCTTCATCGAAGCCTGAATAAATCGTCACTTTGTAACTAGCACGCCCTCGCACTAACTAAACAAATTAACCCGATCAATAAAAGAAATTGATTCTTTTCAAATTTTAGTGCATCCACAGGGCCCAGCCCTCACAACCTCCACTCGGCATCACCGAGTTACCCCCGATTTTGGGTGAGTGTCGAGTGAGTGGTCGTCGATTTTGGTCTGTTTCTATTACGAATTGTGCTTACTTGTTAAAGTTCAAGGTGCATCGGTCTTGTGACTATCAACCCCTAGGTGGTGTCACATCAAGGACATGCTTTGTTAAAATCCCTAAAATCAATGCAAATGTGCACATTTCCATCCTTCTTGATAACATGGACTATGTTCACCACCCACTGGGGATATAAGACGACTCTGATAAACTTGGCCTTGTATAATTTATCAACCTCTTCCTTAATCTTCAAGACCATCTGGGGGTGAAATCTTCTTGACCTTTGTTTTACGGGTGTTGCCCCTGGTTTAAGCACGAGTCGATGTTCTACTAAAGAGGGGTCAAGACCCGACATGTCCTCATAAGACCAGAAAAAAAAATCGCTATACTCCCTCAGAACCTTGATCAAATCTTCTTCCACTGCTGAAGGGAGATTAGCGGAAATGATAATGGGCCTGGGGTCTTCTTCGGTTCCCAGATTTATTTCCTTCGTAGGTTCATCCACCGCCAACGATGGCTCATTGAATCTCTTTAATCCTGTGCATACAGATCGGCGGTGTCATCTACGTCGTTGTCCTCATCATCGACCAGGTCTTTTTCATCCATGATTTCGTAAACACCTAATCCGTCGTCGCTCCACACCCCTTCTTGCTCCTCATCTTCTTCTATCACAATCGCCGTAGCTATGAACTCCGGACTCTTCAGAAGATCACGACATCGCTGAGCTAGATCCTGCAAGAACCTATCAGGAACGGACTTAGAATGATGCGCAAGCGGGCGCGGCTCAAGCGAGGGAGGGTTGGACGACCTAGAATAAGACCCTACTTCTTTAGACCTAACAGACTCTTCTTTCCTAGACTCAACGGGCCCTACACCTAACCTAGGAGAAAGGAAATCTAGTGGGAAAGAAGCAGCAGGGAATTCATGCCCCTGGGAGGAGGATGGAGACAAGACAGCGTAATCTTCCACCGAAATCTCTGTTTCAAATTTGACATTTTTTTTGGAGATCAGTGGAGATCATGCAGCAAGAAGGAGAGGACGAAGGAGGAGAGGGAAGTTGGAGAGGGAAGAGAGACGGGAACAAGACATCGAAGAAAGGATCAGAGGAAGAGAACCACATATCTGAGAGATTGGATGAGGGGGTCCACATAGTGGAGAGATCCATGGGTGGGCATTGCCCACATGCACAAGGTATAATCAACACCTCGGTCGGAAGTTCCGTGAAGACCGGATCAATCATGATTGGAGATGATAGAGGTATAGATTCCCGCTGCTGGAAGAGAGACATAAGACGGGAGGGGGACCAAGTAAAGACAACGGGCGAGCTCCCCTTTTCCCCGGCGGACGGTAAGCTGGTTTCTTCGGCTCAAACTGCACAAGCCGTACCTCTTGACTTTTTTCTTCATAAAACAGCCTTTCAAAAGTCTGGCTATAATCAACCATGTCATCAACTGGCCCTTTTGGAAGCAACGGCGGGTTGGCAAACACCTGAGCTGTGTCTTCTTCTTCCTTGTACTGACTTGGTTGTACTTTTAAGGTGCCGAGCTGGAGAGGACCTTTAACAAAGTGTTGGCGGTAGTCCCAAGTCAAGGGCCCAGAATCGCCCAGAATTGATAATGCAGACTCTCGATAGCCGAGGCCCCTTCTATTCATCTTTCTTCCTTTGGGCACTGGTTCGGTTTGCCCCTGTAGTTGCGCGCCGAGGCCTCTCCCCGACTGATTGCCTAGTTTCAATATTATGTCCTAGCCTTTCGAATCTCGAATATGGGGCTTCACTTTGATATTCACTGCCACAGAGACGGGCTTGCGAAGTGCGTAATCCCATGGGAAGTCCAGATCTAGTACTGAAATAATCGGCCGTGTGATGGGCCATAATGTGGGTAAAATCTTCTCTGATACGGCCTTCACCGACTGGACCGTGGACATACTCTTCACCTTAACCACCCTCCCTTGGAAAGGGAATTTTAGACATTGGTGGGCAGTGGATGGTACGGCATTCAAGTTATTGATCCATGGATGACCCAAGATACCCTTGAATATAGGGTCGATATCCAGAACATAGAATTCAACCGGCATAGTGAGAGGCCCAAGCTCGGCCTGACTAGTGACCACCCTGTGACACGCCCTTCGAGAATTGTCATATGCTGCTATAGTTGTCGGGGTCGGCCTTAACAGATCTTCTGATAAATTGTAGGCTCTTAATGTGCTGAGAGGGCAGACATTGATAGATGCCCCTTGGAGAGGGGGATTTCTGTAGCCCACCCAAAGAGCAGCCCAACAAGACTCAACAGGGTCCGACGAGGCAAGCTCACCCGAGTGATAGCCCACGGGGCCCACTCAGGGAAGAAAAGCCCAATAAACAGATACTCGAGGAACCAACCCTCCCCGGCGGCCCCTAGGCTCGGAGGACCCGAGTGATGGTCAGGTCACAAGGAAGGTCCGGCCCAGGCCTTTTTTCTGCTCGGAAGAGACAGGCGCCAGCCGACCTATCCGACCCCCCCTTTGACCGAGCTATCCTCCTCGCCCGGACAGGGCTGGCGTTTCAGGAGCTCGGACTAGAAGCTAGCCGTTCGCGCTGCCTTTAAGAGTCCCCAATGGACAGGGGAATCAACCAGCCACCGAGTTTCAAGGTGATAACGCCCCCACGATAAAGGCCATGAAAGCCCACGTTGAGGACGTAACTCCCGCCGGAGACCCCCCAGCTTGCAGGACTCCTAAAGGCGACGCACTATTTAAACCAGGGATACCCTCCGGTGGAAGGTAAGAGAAAAAAGGAAGTTAAAACTCCTGAGCAATCCGCTTCACCCCCCCCCCCTTTTGGTGGAGAGGAGTCTCGCGCATCAGCTTTCCTCCTCCCTTCATTGCTTCCACCACAGCTCTACTGACTTAGCCATCGGAGGGTTTCGCCCCAGAGAAATCCCCTGGGCCCTCTGACGCGTTTCCCTGTCTTACAGTTCATCTCCTGGTGATCCACGGCCCGCTCAGGACGCAGCGCGAGATTTCGCCTCTTCATCTGGCGCCGTCTGTGGGAACCGCACGAAGAGCCGAGATGGTGAGAAGAAGCTTAGGGAGGAGATCCACCGTCGAGAAGGGTAAGGCCATGGTGACGGCGGGAGAAGACCCCTCTAGGGCCTCACAGAGCCCTCCCTCCAACACCAGCGTCCCCACCAACGGGCCGCCGCCCCTTCCGACGGCAACGGGGGTAGCCCCCAACGGCGGCATCGAGATCTTCCAGGCCCTCAGTAAGAAGCTCGACGTTCTCGTGGAGCTCATGAGGGCCCAGGCGGCGAGGGATGCCAGGTCTCGCGCCCCGTCCGGGAGCCCCCCCCGTCGAAGTGCGTCCCAGCACACCGCTGGAGGCCGCTTCACCCTCCGCGGTCAGCAGCTCATCCGCAACCACGCGGGAGGACCCTCGCAAGCTCCACCCCCGGAGCAAGAGGCTTCCTCCACGCCCAGGAAAGGGAAACAGGGGGCGAGGCCTCCACGCCCAAGCGCCGGCGGTCCTGGGGATCGCCACGACGCTCCCCCCAGCCCCACGGCGCGACCGCAGCCGGAACTATCCCTTCGTCTGAGGGATTTCGAAAGACGCTTCGCAGAGCAAGAGCGCGCCCTCCGCGCCCTGCAGAAGACCTCCCTCCCGGAGGAGGAGGAGAAATCCCCTTTCTCCGAGCACATCTTGAAGGCAGAGGTATCTCCTAGGACCTTCATTCCTACCTTCAAACTCTATGATGGACAGGGTGACCCAGCCGACCACTACGACAGCTTCGACACCCTGGTGACTCTGCATGGAACCCCGGATCCCATTAAATGCCGAGCCTTTGCGGCCACCCTGGTCCAAGGCGCTCAGGCGTGGTTCCGGACCCTCGCCCTTGGGTCCATCCAGGACTTCAGGCAATTTGGGCGAGTCTTCAAGGAGAGCTTCGCCGGAAGCGCCCCCCCCCCCCCCCCCCCCGAGGTCAGTAGCGGGGCTCCTGGCCCTCAAACAGGCACAAGGGGAAAGGCTCCGGGCTTATGTCCACCGATTTAAATCGGAAGCCCTCAGAATTCCCCGCCTGGATGTGGCCTCAGCCACGACCGCTCTGACCAGGGGCACCCGGGACGAAAATCTCCACCGCGAACTGGTCCTCCACCCTCCCTCGACCCTTGCCGAGCTAGTGACTCTGGCTCTGCGCCACGCCGAGTGTGAAGAGGTGCTCAGCGCCTGTCGAGACACAACCGGCTCGGGTCGGGAGGGGGACAAGAAGCGGGCCCCCGAGTCAAACCCTGGCTCGGGCAAGAAGCGTGATCGGGAAGGAGAGCGCAAATGGAGGTACAAGCGGTACACCCCGCTGACCACGCCAGTCTACGAGATCTATGAAGACATCAAAGACTCAGGACTCCTCCGCCAGCCCGAGCCAATGAGATCGAAGAACCGCAAGCGCGACAGACATTGCTTGTTCCACGGCGACCACGGGCACCACACCGGCGACTGTCACCAGCTCCAGGACGAGATCGAACGCCTCATCCGTCAGGGGCACCTAGCCCGGTTCGCAGCTGGGCACAAAGAAGACAAAGACGCCGCCGAGGAGATCGACAACGCCCCCCGAGGGGTCCACATCAACGTCATCTCTGGAGGAACGGCATCGGGTGGCGACACCAGCCGAGGAAGGAAGCGCCATGCCGAGCGGGCCAGCCGGGTCTCAGAGCCCTCAGGGGGCCCGCCGAGGGAGCCCCAGGTCATAGTCTTCTCCGACCAAGACCTGGAAGGGCTAAGCACCCCACATGATGATGCCCTCGTCATCTCGGCTACAATAAACCATTGTAACATAGATAGAATTCTGGTTGACAATGGAAGCGCCCCCGATGTATTATCTTATGACTGTTTCCTCAAGATGGGGGAAGACCCATCCAAGCTCCGCCCGATCCGAACCCCCCTTTGCGGGTTTAACGGCCTGGCCACCTACCCCGAGGGAGCCCTAAGCCTGCCGGTCACCATCGGCACCCCACCCAAAACTGTTACGGTCATGGTGGACTTCATAGTGATCAAGGGTATGATAGCGTACAACGCCATTTTCGGCCAGAAAATTCTCAGCTGAATGAAGGCCGTACCATCTACCTATCACCAAAAAATGAAGTTTCCCACCAAAAATGGGTTGGGGGAAGTCCGAGGTAACCAGGCCACGGCTAGAAGGTGCTACAACATCTCGGTGGAAGCCTCAAGGCCGGACGGAGGGGATAAGGGCCCCAAGGGAATCGAAGGGAAGACCGTAACCGCCGAGCCCGGTGGCGAGTTGCTAACGGTGTTCCTGAACGATGACCCGGCCCTCGGAGTAAGGATCGGAGCCAACCTACCACCTAAGGAACAGCAACAATACAAGAAATTTCTTTTTGAGTACGCTCAGGTCTTCGCTTGGGCCGATGATCAACTCCCTGGCATACCAGGGGAGACCGTGATGCACAAGCTCAGCCTTGACCCCACCGTCAGGCCCGTACAGCAACGGAGAAGGAAGCATGCGCCGGAGAAATAGGCGGTCATCAAGGCGCAGGTCACCAAGGGACAAGAGACAGGCCTCTTCAGGCCAGTCCTGTACCCTACATGGCTAGCCAATGTCGTCCTGGTGCCAAAAATCACAGGCAAGTGGCGAATGTGCGTGGACTTCACCGATCTGAATAAGGCTACCCCCAAGGACTGCTATCCGCTACCGAGCATCGACCAATTGGTTGATTCAACCTCGGGCAACGAGATACTCAGTTTCTTGGACTCCTATTCAGGTTATCACCAGATCAGAATGAATCCAGAAGACGTCGAGAAGACAACCTTCATCACTGACTGCGGTGTGTACTGCTACACCCGGATGCCCTTCGGGTTAAAGAACGCCAGAGCCACATATCAGCGACTGGTAAATCACATGTTTGAGGGACAGCTAGGTCGGAACGTCGAGGCTTACATTGACGACATGCTCGTCAAGACCCCCAAGGCCCAAGACCACTTCACCGACCTTGCCGAAACCTTCGGCACCCTCCTGAAGTACAACATGAAGCTCAACCCCGCCAAGTGCGCCTTCGGAGTAAAATCCGAGAAGTTCCTGGGTTTCCTAGTCACTCAGCGCGGGATCGAGGCCAACCCCGACAAAGTCCAGGCCATCCTGGACATGCGCCCGCCCACGTGCATTAAAGACGTCCAGCGTCTGACGGGGCGTGTCGCCGCTCTCAGCCGTTTCCTGTCCCGTGCGGCCGAACGATGCTTGCCCTTCTTCAAATTAATGAGGGGGCCCAAGCTGGCATCTGCTACGTTCGCATGGGATGAGGAGTGCCAGGCAGCATTCGCCGAGCTTAAGGAGTTCCTGGCTTCGCCACCGGTGCTCTCCAAGCCTGTCCTAGGTGAAGTCCTGCTGCTCTACCTCTCGGCGACGCCATCCACGGTCAGCTCGGTCCTGCTCAGAAATGACTCGGGAATCGAAATACCGGTCTACTACACCAGCAAGGTGCTCAGTGGGGCCGAACGGAGGTACCCCGCAACCGAGAAACTCGTGCTAGCGTTGGTCACCTCCGCGAAGCGCCTCCGCCCCTACTTCCAGGGGAACCCCATCACCGTGCTAACCGGCGAGCCGCTGAAGAAGATTCTGGCCCACCCCGAGGCCTCGGGGCGACTCGTCAAATGGGCCATCATGCTCGGGGCCTACGACATCTCGTACCAGCCGCGATCAGCAATCAAAGGCCAAGCGCTCGCCGACTTCATTGTCGAAAGCACCATCCCTGCCGAGGACAGGCCTCCGACCGCGACCGAGCCAGCCTGGGAACTGTTCGTCGATGGGTCGTCCAATTCGGCAGGCAGTGGTGCGGGGATCCTCCTAAGGTCCCCCGAAGGGACAGAGCTACAGTACGCCTTAAAATTCAACTTTCAGGCGTCCAACAACGCTTCCGAGTACGAGGCCCTTATCTCGGGAGCACGCATGGCCCCACGGCTGGGGGTCGAGCGAGTCAGGATCCACACCGACTCTCAACTAGTCGCAGGTCAGGTCAACGGCGAGTATGAGGCTCGGGAGGTACCCATGATCAAATACCTTCAGCTGGTCCGGAGCCTGGCCCAATAGTTCGAGGGATTTGAGGTAGTCCGGATAGCTCGGGAGCGAAACTCCCAGGCGGACGCCCTCTCTCGATTGGCCTCCTCCCTAGACCCGGAAGGTACACGATCGGTCCTCCTAGAAGAGCTAGAGTGCCCGAGCATCGACGCAGAGCTCCTCGATGTTGACTCGGCCACCCCAAGTGACTGGCGCTCCCCCTACCTGTCCTGGCTACAAAACTCCCAAGAGCCCTCCGACCCTCGGGAAGCCCGCCGAATGAAGTATCAAGCTCGGCGCTTCGTCGTCCTCGACAACGCCCTCTACCGAAGATCATTCTCCGGTCCCCTCCTGAAGTGCCTCGGTCCCGACGAGGCAGGCCGGGCCGTCCAAGAGATTCATGAAGGCCTATGCGGAGCGCACTCAGGGGCCCGGTCGCTAGCCCGAATCCTGTTACGACAGGGGTACTGGTGGCCCACCCTGCAGCGCGACTGCTCAGCCTATGTTCAACAGTGCGACCGATGCCAGCGGTTCAACCACTTGGTCCATCAGTCGGCAACAGAACTTGTCACCCTAACCGAGCCCTACCCTTTCGCTCGGTGGGGAATAGATATCCTCGGGCCATTCCCAACGGCCCAGTCCCAGAAGAAGTTCATCATCGTCGCCATCGACTACTTCACCAAGTGGATCGAGGCCGAGGCTACGGCAAGGATCACCGAGACAGTCGTTTGGGGCTTCGTTTGGAAATCGATCATTTGCCGCTTTGGCATCCCCCGAGTGATAGTAAGCGATAACGGTCGGCAATTCGACTCTCGATACTTTCGAGACAGATGCGCCGACCTAAATATCCACAACCACTTCACTTCGGTCGCCCACCCTCAGGCCAACGGGCTGGTTGAAAATGCCAACAAGACTATCTTGAAAGGCATAAAAACCAGACTCGGCAAGGCTAAGGGTAGCTGGCTCGAGGAATTGCCTAGCGTATTGTGGTCGCACCGAACAACCCCCAGGACGGCAACCGGTGAAAGCCCCTTTCAGTTGGTATATGGCACCGAGGCCGTCGTTCCGTTGGAGATCGCCAACCCGTCTCTCCGAGTGATCAGCTTCTCACCCGAGGCCAACGGGCAAAAATTGCTCGAGAACCTCGACCTGACAACCGAACTCCGAGGGATCGCGAACGTCCGGGCAACGGAGTACCAGCGCCGCCTCACTCGATACTACAATGCCAAGGTCCGAGACAGACGTTTCCAACCGGGGAACTTCGTCCTCAGGAAAGCCGAAGCCTCTCGACCACTGGAGGCGGCGGGCAAGCTATCCCCCAACTGGGAAGGTCCCTACCGAGTGGTCGAGATGCTCGGGAAAGGTGCGTACAGGTTAGCGACAGTGGAAGGGGAGCCTATTCCTCGGACGTGGAACGCAGCCGCACTATGCAGATTCTACTTTTGAAATTGTACAGCGAGATGGATAGAATAAAATTCCTGTTCTTTTCATTCCAAACCGTTGGTACATCAGGTAGGCAAATGCCAGTACATCACATAGCAAAAACAAAGCAAAAGTCCGTCGAACATCGTTTCAAGGGGTCATCGCTCGACTGACTCGGTCTTGATCTCCTCGCATCCAGCCACTGACTCTGCCTCGTGCGGAAACTGGCTCGGACAAGAGGTGGTCGAGCCAGTTGGCTCGAATGGCCCGTGACAAAGGTGACAGAGGGACTTCAGGAGGAAGGCCACCTTTAAACGCTGAGGAAGGCTACCTCCCAAGTTGGCAACAACCGGGAAAAAGGAGCGCCGGGAAGGCCCCCCCTCTTCCAAACTGTCAACTCCTTGGAAGGAAGGAGAGAGAAAGTAGCCCCCGAAGAGTGAAAGAAATGAAGAGCAGAAGAGGGAAAAAGAGGCTGCAGACGGAGGAAGGCCTCGGTGAGGAGGGAGCCGGATACGCCTCCTCCCCTCACATGGAGGGAAGTGACGGCAGACTCCCCTGATGCCCCCATCCGTCCTCCGCCTCGGCGTCCACCTGGAAGCCTCGCCGGAGCAAAGAAGAGGCCAACGGTGTGCTTCCACACGCCAAAGTCCTCCCCAGATCCGCGCGGCGACCGTAGGACCCGTCTCGCGCATGCGCGGCGACCGTGGGATCCGTTCAACCTCACAAGATAGCAGGAGCCCACCGCTCCCCGTCGTCGGCGGCATCACCCTCCGAAGAATCCTCCATGCTCCGGATGCAAAGGCACAACGCGGAGTGAAAAGGAAGGAGCAAGGAAAGACTGTTAGAGACAATCCCAAGCGGGGGAGAGGAAAGGGCGCCTTCCGGTCCTTCTTATAGGCCAAAGGAGGCTACACGCCTTAAATGCCCCCCTCGGAAACACGCCGAAGGATTTCTCCCCTGAACACTCACCTCCAACTCCTCGTTTCCCGCCCTCGCGGGATTCACGAAGCGGCCTGACATTTAAAGCGTGAGGGGACGGAGGAACACCCCGTCAGAAGCCTACCAAAACAGCGTGCGAAAACCGTGCAGGACATATCGGCACCTCTCAACCACCCAAGATTCACCAACCAAATTACGACAATGATAGTACCCAAACAGAGCAAGTCATTTATTATCGTACCAAAAGGAAACCCTCTAAAAAGAGGAAAGAGGGACAAAAAGGGAGAGAGGCACAATACATCAGGCCTCGGGCCCACTTTGACGCTCGAGACCGGCGGAAGGAGACGCGTCACCCCCGGCGCCTTCGGTGACGGCCGGCTTGGACACTGACCTCGCCTGTGCGAGAACTGTCTCAGTCGTGAGCCCTCCCGAGAAGCCCGGAGCCGGTGACCCCGACGGAGGCGATCCCTCCGAATCTTCTCCGACCGACGAAGAAGAGCTGCAAACCGACTCATCCGAGTCATAACGCTGGCCAAAGGGGAACTCGATCGCAGAGTTCTGTTCATGGGCGCAGCCTACCGCTCGGCGATAGCCCTGCTTGAACCCCTTTCGAGCACCTCGGCGTAGCGCTACCTCGTAGTAAGGTAGGGCAGCTTCCAACAGGTCGGCCGAGTAAGCATCCGAGCTCCTGTAACGCTCGATTGCCTCCGCCTCGATCTGTCCCGCCCTACCGACGAACTCGACCCGCGCCCGCTCCGCCTCGGACGCACGTTCCTCTGCCCGGGCCCGGTCCACCTCAGCCTCAGCTCGGAGATGCTCCGCCATCTCCGCCCGATCTAGCAGCTCGGCACGCTCGAGCTCCCAGCGATTGTCCAGATCGAGGCGGCACAGATGCTCCTCCTCCAAGGATCGGCTTGCCCTCTCAAGAGACTCTCGGGTCTTGGCGAGCTGTTCAGTCAGCACCTCAGCCTCCAGTCGACTCGCCCGCGCCACCTCTCGGAACGCGGAGAACTCCTGCCGGAGTCCCTCATGCTCCCCCTTGAGTCGGGCCAGCTTCCTCTCGCATCCCCCGAGGGTCCAGGCAAGGTTCGACCGCTCCGTTTCCGTCCGCGCGTGCGCCTCCGCCATCAAAGCCGCCGACCGGGCTATGACCAGGCCGCCTTCCATCAGAACATCGAGGAGCCCGGGGGGGTGTTGCGCCTTTCTCCCCCCTTCGTCCTCGGGGCAATCGATCGGCAGACCCGATATAGGTCGCCCGTAATGCCGATCCTTTCCAAGGGCTCCGGCAAAGGAGACCGCTCCGCCCGGGGCACTCCGCCAGAGGGCTCTGCTCGAGCAACGGGACCGACCACCTCGCGCGCCACGGTCGGTTGGGGTTGCAACGCCTCCCCGGGCGAACCTCCAACCTCGACCGATGCCGCCGATCCAACCGCACCGAAGCTCCCAGCATCTGGGGCTGCAACGCCCTCGCGGGCGAACCCCCAGCTCCGGCTGTCTCGGCCCGCACCTCGGCGACCGAGACGTCACCGCCTCCGGCCGACCCCCTGGCCTCGGTGACTGCTACTTCAACATCGGCCCCCTCTACCCCCGTGGGGGGGAGAGCCGACCTATCGCCGTCCTCTGAAGGGCCCCCGGTCTCCTCGGCCCCCTCTCGCCCAGCAGATGGGGGAGCTGGCCTAGAGGGGTCGGCCCCATCTTGCCCCCGGGAGGGGAGTGCCGCCGAGCCAAAGTCACCCCCGGCGGTAGGAGGGAGACCTGCCTTCTTGGCCCGCTTCTTGGCCTTCACGGCCTCCCGCAACCTTCCCGCCATGGGATCCTTGCGCTTTGTGCCAGCCGGCCGTGAAGACCCCCCGGGGGTCACCCCCTTGCCCTTATCCCGGGCTTGGGCGCGACCCACAGGAGCCTCCGGCTCGTCGGCCACCGAGTCATCTTCTCCCAGATCGATGACCTCAGCAGTATCCTCCAGAGGTTCCCGCCTCACGTCTACAGCAGAGAAAGAAGGCCCGGTCAGGAGAAGAAAAGTAACTACCACCCCAGGGGAACAATCTAAAGGGCGGTACCTGTCGACTTCAACCGCGTAAGCAGGCACCGTTCGATGTTCTCCGGCGTCACCAGCTCCTCGGTCGACCGGCGGTTCTCCAGCAGACGGGCGGCCTGTTGCTCCACATGGGGAGGGAACTCCTCCTGGCGAGGAGGAATGTTCGGATGGAAATTGGGTGAGATCCGGCATCTCCAGAGTTCATCCGTCGCCTCCGCCTTCACCCAGAAGAATTAGGTTTTCCACCCCTTGTGCGAGGAGTCCTTCGCTGCGAGGGCGATGCAACTCCTGTTCCTACTTGCCTGGATAAAGTAAAAGCCCTTCCCTGCCGACGGGTGCGCCTTCAACTTGAAAAAGAAATGAAAGAGGTCCAAGGAAGGGAAAATGTCATGCTGGCGACAGAGGATCCGAAAGGCAGAGAGGAGGAGGTACTAGTTGGCCACCAGTTGAATGGGCGCCAATTGGAAAAGTTCGAGGATCTGGAGTACGAGGGGCTCGAAGGGAAGGCGGAACCCGCTTTTCCACGCCAGAAGAAACGTGTAGATGTGCCCCGTTCGGTCGTCCAAACTCGTCTCGAACGGGGTGGCGGTGGCAAAGCTATACCTGAAAGGCAAGCGAAAGCGATGCTCCAGCTTCTTCACCTCTGCCTCCCCCAACTCGCTGCAGCGGGAGACAGGCTCCCGCCTCACCTGCCCGAGTTCCAGCGGCGGATCAGCCATCGAGCCGGAAGAGGACCCCTCGCAAGAACTCGAAGACTCCGGAGGGGAAGGAAGTTGCCGGACCGCCTCCGCGGTTGTCCTCGCCAACTCCTCGAACGCCGCCGCAAGACTTCGCACCTCCACTGTGCCCTCACGGCGCATCAAGAAGCTCCGAAAGCTAAGAAACTAAGGAAAGCCCGAAACCCTGGAAGCCTAGAACGACGAACAGCGCCCAATGCCTATAAAACCTTGGAGGAAGGCGGCACGTCATTCCGTGCTCTGAGAAAAAGGGGGGCCCCTTCAGTTCAAATCCGTCAGGATCATTATTACGGGCCCAGGCGACCACTCCCCGTGGCACCATAAACACCAACGGAATTCCACCCACCTGAGCCACGCCGGTCCAAAGCCTCAAAAACTACTCAACCGAGCCTCCATGGCTCGGGAGTAGGAGGGGGACAAGTGGAGAGGGGGATTTATGTAGCCCACCCAAAGAGCAGCCCAACAAGACTCAACAGGGTCCGACGAGGCAAGCTCACCCGAGTGATAGCCCACGGGGCCCACTCAGGGAAGAAAAGCCCAATAAACAGACACTCGAGGAACCAACCCTCTCCGGCGGCCCCTAGGCTCGGAGGGCTCAAGTGATGGTCAGGTCACAAGGAAGGTCCGGCCCAGGCCATTTTTCCGCTCGGAAGAGACAGGCGCCAGCCGACCTATCTGACCCCCCCTTTGACCGAGCTATCCTCCTCGCCCGGACAGGGCTGGCGTTTCAGGAGCTCGGACTGGACGCTAGCCGTTCGCGCTGCCTTTAAGAGTCACCAACGGACAGGGGAATCAACCAGCCACCGGGTTTCAAGGCGATAACGCCCCCACGATAAAGGCCATGAAAGCCCACGTTGAGGACGTAACTCCCGCCGGAGACCCCCCAACTTGCAGGACTCCTGAAGGCAACGCACTATTTAAACCAGGGATACCCTCCGGTGGAAGGTAAGAGAAAAAAGGAAGGTAAAACTTCTGAGCAATCCGCTTCACCCCTCCCCCCTTTTGGTGGAGAGGAGTCTCGCGCATCAGCTTTCCTCCTCCCTTCATTGCTTCCACCACAGCTCTACTGACTTAGCCATCGGAGGGTTTCGCCCCAGGGAAATCCCCTGGGCCGTCTGACGCGTTTCCCTGTCTTACAGTTCATCTCCTGGTGATCCACGGCCCGCTCAGGACGCAGTGCGAGATTTCGCCTCTTCACCCCTGTATCTACAAGCGACGCGTCTATGCTAACTTTGTTTAGAGCTATGGAAATACATAGCGGCATTTGTCGGTCTTCTGGGGGCGCTAGTTCCGTTTCAGAAAATGTGATTGCCGGCCCCTTGGAGATTGTAGCCAGAGCTATCGGCAGGCTATCCACTGCCATGTCTTCATTCACAATTACCTTCTGCAGAAAATTCTTGAGTGCATCTTGATGAAGGGTGGATCTCTTTATCAGCTCGAGCACGGAGATCTTGGCGGGTACTCTGTTCAGATGGTGCAATAAATCATATTGTGTCCCCGACAGTGGATCTGCCTCCTCCTGATCAAGAGCCGGCTGAGAAGACTGGGGATTGGGTGCAGGTGCACCAGTGGATGGATAATTTATGTGGAACAAACGCCCGCTCCGCAAGGCAAGGTTGTGGGCCGGCACGGCCTGGGATGGATTTAAAATAAGCGGCTTAACTGGCCCAGTGGGGTGAATGAGTGGCGCGGGAGAAGGTGTAATGGGGATGATAGGCAAGGGATTTGGTGGAGGTGGAGTAATGATTGGTGCGGGTGTTGGTGACGGGGTAGGGTTAGTTGGAAGGAGGATGATGGGTGAATTGTTGGCTAGTGGTGCGGTGGTAGCGAGGATAGACGGTGGTGGAGTGGGGGTAGACGGGTTTATGGGGAATGCGGATGGTAGGATGATAGGTTTGGTGGATGCGGAGGGTAGGGTTGGTTGGTTAAGCGGGAGAATGACGGAGAGAGCAGGGCTACGGTGGTTGTGGTGGAGGGCCATGAGCCATTGCACTGATGCATCATCATCATAAGACCACCCGACGTCGGGAGCCGGGGGTTGGACAAGGTTGACTTGGGTCGGCGCCTGTGGTTGTGGCTGCGGAGCGGGAGGATGGTTTGGCATGGGGTTCTGGTGGATCCCCAAGTCTTGAGCTAGCTATTGTTGTTGCTGTGGCGGCTGCTGCTATGGCGGCGGTGCTTGTTCCTTCTGCACTTGCTGCCTCTGCGGTTGCCTTCTCATTTCTTTGATTTCAATGATAGCCTTGTGCATCTCGGCCCAATCTATGCGCTGCCCTTCATGCAAGTCGTACACTAGATCTCTGAACTGAAAACAACTTTCAATTGTATGGCCAGGCTACCTGTGGAACATGCAGTACTTCATCTGATCGACGCCCGGGTTCCAATTGGGCCGTTCCGGAGGAAGTTGAATGGCATTGATGGACATGAGAGCCGAAAATATGTCTGTGAGGGACTCGGGCAAAAGAGGATATTTGGCTCTCTTCGGACCCGGGCGCTTATTGTTGTTGGTGTAGCCGTTGGGTGGAGGAACATTGTGGTATTGTGGGGGTTGCGGAGGTTGTTGTGGAGCGGGGAAGGCATTTTGTGGAGCGGCGAAGGTAGGGTGAGGATTTTGTGGAGCGGAGAAGGCGGGTTGGGTGTTTTGTGGCGTGGAGAACTGGGGATTGCGGGGGTTTTGTGGAAAGCGGAATGGTGCGGATTGGAAGGGAAAAGCAACAGCTTGCACCTGCTCATTCGTTTAGACTCCCTCGGTGACAGGCCCTTGAGGTTTCTTTTGATATTTGGGCTTTTGGGCTTCAAAGAGTGAGTGTATGGGGGAGTCCTTGAACTGGGTTTGAATAAAGCGCACCCGGCTATATAGTTGATGCATGTTTGATATGTCATTCATAGCAAGAATGTTGCGAAAAGTTAGGGTAGCATTTGAAATGAGCAACTTAACCTTCTCTTCCTCCGGAAGGCGACCCGACACGCGGGTGGCCATCTGTCTCCACCTGTCAGCATAGGCGGCAAATTCTTCATCTGGCTTCATTTTCTCGGCCACTAAATCTATAAAAGAATCTTCCGGACCGACCCGGTCTTGAAACCTTTGAATAAACTTCTCTTTCACTACCTTGAAGCTCTCGGCATCCTCAAGTGGTAAGGCATAGAACCACTCCAATGTAACTCCATCTAGGGATCGGCAAAATAAATATGCCATAAGGCGATCATCATATTGGAACTGCGCCGATTCATACATAAAGTCCCTCACATGAATGAAGCGATTCATATTCCCGTCATATTTGCGGTATGTAGGGAGCTCGGGCTGTGGAGGGAACCGGATGTTATGAAAGCTAGGAACTGGAACATCCGCTAAAGATTGTGGGCCAACCCACTTTTGGAGAAAGTCGAGTTGTTGTTGCATGGCAGTTCATTTATCGAGAAGCTCTTGTTCTCTAGATGGTGCGGGTAAAGCAAGAGGAGTGGGCTCAAAGCGGGGAGCCGAAGGATAAACTGAAGGAGTGGGAGGAGGCCCATAAGAAGGATATTGGGCCAAAGAATGACCCAAATTAGCATGGACTTGGGCCGCCCCCTGCTGAGGGCGCATGAAATCAGATGGGCCAACAAGAACTTGCGGCACTGAAGGAATAGCCCAATAAGAATCCGCCTGGATAAAAGAAGGGAGGATGGTCTTCCCTTTATCAAGCACTTGTTGGGCCAAACCAGAAGACTGGCCCGTTTCCAGACTAGAGAATTGAATGGTCCTGGGCCGGACCAGAGTGAGATCAATCGGAATGGGCTGAACAACGGGCCCATCAACTCTTGGTTGAACAATGAAAGCATTAGACAGACCTTGAGCAATCGTGGGAGATGGGGCATTGGACCCTTGCATGGCCTGATAGACAACTTGAAGTTGGGCCAAATCCATATGGGCCATCATTTGAAGGACATGATTGGCGGAATTAAGAGAAGAGAGGGGATTGGTGGGCTGCACGCCCTCCATAGAGATGGAAGATGGAGGAGGGGCGGACCCATCTCCGAATTGGAAAGAGATGACCCTAGAGGGGTCTTCTAGAAGCCCCTGAGGGAGGGCCTCCTCCTGGGAACGAGGAAGATCGAAAGAAGACATGCTTGACTCAAACAAGGGATTGAAATAGAGGACAGAAAAGGAATTGCCCCTAGGTGATGATGCTAGAGATCGGAAGCAACTCCACATGCAACGAAAGACCTTGACAAAAAGCAAACAACACAAACAACACACAATGAGAGACTAAAACAACGACTCCAAACTTTATAAAAACTAAAGAAAGGGATAAGAGACACTCAAAATCAACCAAGTTGGAATGATGCACCACTTTTATTGTTTTCTCCTTTAGAACCTTAATGATTTGAATTTTGATATTCTCTCCAACAAGGTTCCTAATAGGAAGGGTATAATGGGACTTGGTTAACTCTAAGTGTAAAACTCTCTCACTTATGCAACCTAGACACGGTGTGGTAAAGGTTCAACTGGCCCGGCGTCCGTGTGGGAATCCACGACTCGCGGGGACTTATGGAGGTCCTTGATGTGATCTCCTAGTCGGCCCCAAGGAATATGGAGACGAGAGGTTCACACACCAAGGTAGTAAAATACAACTAAAGTATGAATATGAATGATCCTATGTACACCGGGGTGCATGCAAATTCTAGCCTAAAAACTAACAATCAAATATGCAACTAATGATGTAAATATGTAAAACAACTAAGAAGGAGACCAGATAACACCCAAGCATGAAAATCATAGCAAAAATTGTAGAAATAATAACAACCTCGGGATGCGTACCTATAACTGGAGAAACGGTCTAAACTGAGACCACCAGAGAGATAAGACGGCCTATTTCTGGGCCGCTTTTAAGCAAGAAATGGCCAAATAGTGGATCGCCAAAGTGACTAGAGAGCAGAAAGCAGCAGGAAAATAAACGAAAAATCTGAAGAAAACACAAGGGCAATGGGGTGAAATGAACAACAGCAGGTCAAACAGAGGCTCAAACACGATTGGCACTAGAAGTCCCACCGTGATTGCCAAAAAATAGGGTTGTTGATGTTTCTTTCTTCTTTGATGATGATGTGGTGAATGTGAATATAGTGGTGAATGTGGTAGTATGAAAGAGATATGTGAGATATGTGAGTGTGTGAGCAAGTGATGTCCTAACTCAAACAATCATCAAACCAGAAGCATGGGCATGTCATCAATGTTCAAAAAGGAAAATAAGAAAAACACACGCCGGGCGTGGAGAAAAGGAATAAAAGAAAAACACACACTGTAGGTGTGGAGCAAGCAAAGTAAAGAAAAGAGCAAAGATGATGACAATGATGAGCAATACCCAACCACAGAAATGTGATCGCCACCAAGGTAAATAAAATAGCAATGCTAAGCTAAATACCTTGGAAAGAGGAGGATGCAACACCCACCCACGGGAGATGAAAACCAGAACTCTGCAACTTCAGACGGTCTAATATGAGGCCGCTAAAGAGAACGAAATGGCCTTACGATAAGCCGCCACAGATCCTCAAATGGTCCAACGTAGAGCCGCCAGAGCGCACAGAACAGCAGATTGAGACTTGGATCTCCACCTCTCTCGATCGGCCACAAGAGTTGGGACTCGTGCTAGGAACCCTATAGACCTATGAAAGAATGTAGAAGCACAGAAAGACAACCCAAATTAGCCCTTGGACACGTGTAGTAACTATAATGCAATTAAACTAAGTTGCATGCAAAATGAAGGGTGAATACCTGGGAGGTTGATTTTTTAACCCCTGTCGGGCGTGAAAAAGATGGGGAGATGTTTAAAAACTTGATTGAGATGCAGGGAACATGGAAGAAGAAAAGGGGAATATGCTTATGAATGCTATGAAGAGGGGAATGAACTAAGGAAGAAAACAACACAATGAAACACTTGGAACTCAATACTCCCTGGACTGGAAGGCTTATGGACGTAGAAAGCACTTCTCCTTGATGGGTACTCGCTCCAGAACGCAGCAGCACCTTGACGTAAACTCCAAAAATCTCCTCCTCCACCCATGAACTCAAGGGTTCTATTTATAGGCCCTCAAAGTCTAGGTTTGAGTTGGAGAGATTCCAGTGAAAAAGTAGGATGAAACTTAGCAAACTCTTGAAGATAATACTCCCAAGAGTCCATAGAATCAAACGGAAGCTTCTAAGGATCACTATCGAGAGAGAAATCACCAAAACAAAACTCTGCTACGCCGTAGTTAATCAGGACTCTCTATCTCCTGAAATGGTCCTACGATAAACCGCCACAATGAATTAACGGTCCAAGCATACACCGCCACCCTTAGAAGATAAGACCAATGGGTGAGAACTTCGTAATCAGGACTCTGAAGCCAAGAAATGGTCTAAAGTAGAATCGCCATAGCGCCTCTAACGGCCTTACGATAAGGCGCCAGAGCTCAACAGATAATAAATGGCTAAGACCGAAAAGAAAGACGTTGGCTCTGGACTTTGGCGTCAGCAAACTGTCTTAGTACAGGCTGCCAAACGTCATCAAACGCACATAGGATAGACCGCTAGAGACAGTGTAGTGGTAAAATGAATGAAAGGCCTACTAAGCTTCAACCCACGGAAAACAAATAAGGAGCAAGATCCAATCAAGGAGAATGACCCATGAAATAAGCCTCAAAAATGACCAAGATGGCTCAGTAAACGATGTATAACTCGGAGGATCATAGAGATAAATAAGGAGATGACCCAACTTATTAGTCATAAAATGGATGTCAATAGGGGGTTTTTATCTTTTATACTGATGACCGGGGCGAAGGTAGGAATATAGTGGGGGAGGAAGATATGGGAGTTTGATGTATCTCGGGTATCCTCCTTCGTGGTCGTAGGCCTCTCACGGCGGTACCGGGCACTCTCCTTTTACAGAAAGCTGAGAAGGGTCGAATGGCAGGGAAATGCAAGGGTGTAGGTTAGCTAGACAGGGTGCGGGAATGCCAGTCGATTTTTCAACAATCACCTATGGAACCAAGGGTTGACCGGGGAAGCATCGCCAGGACGCGGCACTTGGGCTCGAGAGGTCGGGTGACACATGGATCGAGGGGGTTCCATGGGTGCGAGTACGCAAGTGATTGTGGGAATCGTGTACTGGACATCTTTCCCCACCGACCGCAAGTGATCGGTGTTTATTTACATCAGATTGAATTCGAACACCTTCGTTTTGTGCTGAAGAGGAGCCTGTATGTGTCTGAAGCCATGGGTGGAGGGCCGGGAGCATTCCGTAGCTGTGGGTGCGCTTTTGTCTGGGGGGTGATGGCTGGGGTCAGGGATATTAGGCACGTGTGCCGAATGGTGTAGGTAGAAAATTGGGGCCCACATACAGGAACATGCAATCAATTGGTTTTATGTTATATGAGAGCCACATGGGCTTTACAAATGGGCCAAGGAGGCCAGAATACAACTGGCGCAAGCCGCGGGACAATTTTGACGTGTGAGTCGGTCACCGGGTCAATGCGTGGTATGGCGGTTACCCGCGTGTTTTACAGGGGGCTCCCTTTAGGGAGATTGAGACATGTCCGACTGCCTGGGTGGTAAGGGGCGGTTGTGGGCTGGCGCCTGATGGAGGTAGGACGTGGCTTGAGGTGAGCGGTCGGGTCCGGGCCTCGGGGGCGAGTGGTAGTCGCATGGCCCCACGTCAGTCGCTGGTGCGGCACCGTCTCATGTACATGGCCACGGTGGGTTGTCATGCACGGGCGGACCCGGGATGCGGGTGTGTTCACCGTTGTCATAACGCCTTACGTGCGACGGGAGCGGACATGTGTATGATGGCTAGATGCCACGTAAGGGGAGTGCAGACATACCCTCGGCGTGTGCGAGCTGATCTATAATCCACCCACGCGCACGCCTTGCTCCTTGCGTTCTGGACCCTGGCTGAAAGCCTCGGAAGCTCGAGGGTGCAGTAGTTAGGTCGGATTGTATTACTGTGTATGTCTGGCATGTATGTTCTTGCATGTGTGCATTTTCCCCTAGACCTTCTAAGGGGTGAAATTTATAGGAATTTGAAGGGGCAGGGGTAGGGTTTAGGCAGACCAAGTTGGAGGTCCAACTTGGTCCGGGTAAACCCTAAGGAAACACATTTTTTTTTGTATTACGGAGTGGGGAGGTAGGGTTTAGGCAGACCAGCCCAAGGGGCTGGTCTGGTCCGCCTAAACCCCTCACGGAGGGGTTTTTCTTTTATTAAAAAACCTTTTTTTATTTGGAAGGGGTTTGGGCGGACCAGCCTGGGGTCCAGGCTGGTCCGCCTAAACTCTTGGTTTGGGCGGACTGGACAGGGGGTTTTTTCGTAAAAAAAAACTTTTTATTATTATCTAAAGGGTTTAGGCGGACCAGCCTGAGGGGGAAGGCTGGTCCGCTTAAACCCCCCCCTGGGGGGGTTTAGGGGGACTGCCCAGGGAGAGAGAGAGGGCGGCTCCACCCTGTTGGCCCAGAGAGATGGCGGACAAGAAGGGGGGTTGAATTGTCCCCTTGCCGAGATGGCGGATTTTAAAAACTTTCTTAACTAAACATAGTGGAATTAAAACTAACAACGTTAATTACCCTAAACAGATGTGAGATTAAAAGAGTTCTCTCAAGCTTTCTGATCTCACTCGACTTAACAATGCAACTAATCAAACAAATCAAGCTCAACACAGATAAATTTATGCTTAACACGGATAACGGAGGTAGCAATGTGTGGAGGTGTCGTGAATAAAAATCTACAAGTTGACCTATGAAGGGAAATAGAAGAAATAGATAACCACACAGGCAATCACACGAGACACAGAGATTTTTAGGTGGTTCGGGACCACGACGGGCTCCCTACGTCCACCCCTCACCCAACCGGGTGAGGCTTCACTCCACGTCACGAAACGTAGCAACACGGGGACAAACCCCAACACCACACACGCTGCTTCTGCAGCAATATCCACATGGGGACAAGCCCCAAAATGCTGCCACCGCAGCACACACACACAACGTCGGGGAACACACCCTGGACACTAGAACCACACGGAGACGCAGCTCCGTCTACACACAACCTACCACGGGGAAGACTTTCCCCACAATCAAACCACACACGCGGAGATACAACTCCGCCCACACACAACGTATTCTCAGTTTAATAAAATGAAAGGATATACAAGAAATGCCCAAATAACAATCTATGCTCAACGCAAGATGTAGATCAAGAAAATAAATACAAGCAAGAGGGTAAAGCATATGGAATGTTTTCCCCTTTGAGCTTCACAAGCCGATTTAAGAAGATCCTTGAAGTCTAGGTCGGAGGGAAGTCGGATGGCGTCGATTTGAGCATCTCCACAATCCTCTCTTCAAGCCACTCCACTTTCTCTTCTACCACGAGCTTCAAAGATGGACAGATGTAGATCAAAACCCTTGCTTTTTCTTCAGCGCCTTCTTTCCCCCTTTTCTTTTCCTACAAGATAGAACAAGGTAAGCACATTAGGGTTTCTCATCACCAAATTTGGAGCTCACAACAATATATATAGATGAGTGACTAAAAGACCCAAAAACCCCTCCCAAAGTATGTTAAAAACATCCATTTAGGTCTAGGAACCACTAGGGGGTGTTTTGGTAAAGTTTGATAGGGTTTAGAAAGAGTTCCGGACGAGTTCGCAAACCCCGACCGGAAAGGGTCGACCCTTGGGGTCGACCCTCGTGCACCAGAGGGTCAAACAGAATCGAAATAAAAAGCCAGGACTCAGGGGTCGACCCCTGGGGTCGACCCTTGGCAGTGGGTCGACCCCAGGGGTCGACCCCTAGAGACAGTTTGCATTTATTTGTTTCTGTCCAGTCCAGAAACATTGTGGGTCGACCCTTGCAGGTAAATGATAGAAAACACATTTTTAGCCCCATTGAGCTATTGAAAAAATTCCCAAAAAATCAAGAACTAGTTACCATGCATTCAACAAAGTATTAAGACCATTTAAACCACATTCCAACAAGATTTATATGATAATATTAAGCACAATAAAAACACCAAAAACCTCCTTTCAAAGATGCATAAAACCACGTGAAAGCAACCCAAAATTTTAGCCAAAGGTGAGAACACTTAGACATGCATTTGAGGTACTAAAAACATCAATCAAAACTTGGTCTCATAAGGCAATATGGGATACAAGATTAGCAATACATTTCTGGAAACTTGCATGTAAATCAATGAAGGCCTAGACAATCCATGTACTGTATGCATAAATAGAGACATACCATGAGGAATGACTCAAACCCATTCAAGGTACTATAAATGAGCTTGAAGATTAACTTCTTACCATATCATCAAGGGTTTAGGGAGCAAAATAGAACCTGCACAATATACACCAATCATTTCATGTCAATCCACATAAGAAGTTTGATTCACAAATATCCAACTAGTTTGATACAGAAGTTCACATATCAACAGATAGATCATTCATTGAAAGACTATCTCAATTTCACTTTAAAAACTCAAAGTTTAGTCCAAAGCATGCATTCTCATGATTTAAAATCATTACAAAGACCAGACTTTTATCAAGTTCAAATGTCAAATTAGATTCAACCAAACCTACATGAATTCAAGGTTCAGTTCAAAGACTTCAAGTTCAGACCGAAGCAAGGGAAACCCAGCTTCAGTCATAGTTCAAGCAAGCCACACATGTGTTCAAAGTTTAGATCAAGAATGTGAAATTCAGTCCATTGCTAATTCATGTTCAGTCTAAGATAGACTGAACTCACATAGTCTAATCACCATCCAACCAATTCAAAGGCCCTATAACCTTTTTGAAAACATGATTTAGCCAGGTTAAATAACATGGTTAAGGGGTCTTAAAAACACAAAACAAGCTTGAATAACCAAGATTTATAGAGGGTACATTTGGCACAAAGCCGCAACAAAAAAACCCATAAAGGATATGCATGAAAGCACTTGAGAACCCATTTTCCCAACTCAAGATTAGAAGAATATCACCATTGATCAAGTATAAACTCTTACCTTGGATCCATCACATTGTGGGCAGAATTAACCTACACTTTCTCAGAATTCAGAAGCAAGTTAATATTAAACCAACGAATTTGAGATCCCAACTTCAAACCATTTGAAAGCATTGAAGCCATATGATCAGAATGATTAAGGAACCATCATTCATGCATTCTTGATATGCAAGAACCAAAGCACAATTTTCACATGAAAGCTCCAAAGACTCATGAGCAGCATGCATGAGTCAACATCAAAAATATATACATGAAGGGTCATGTTTCCAACCCTGTAACGTAACTTACAAAACAGGATATCAACGTCTGAGCACATTTGCATGAAGACATTTTCCACGATACAATCACACAATATTTTTACTTCAAAGCAAACGCAAACCACGCAATATATTGTAATCATCAAAACTATTATCAAAGACAGAGAGGGAGTGCCACGAACCCAACAATCTCCCCCTTTTTGATGATAACAATATATTGTGTCCACCAAGATTCTCTCCCCCTTTGACATTATCAAAAAGTTGGGGAACAAGAAGTAATTGTGAAGTTTCCAAAAATGAATGAACCAAGAGCGCACGAACCCAGCAATTAACTTCCCATGAGAGGAAGGTGTGAAAAGCATGAGCACCAAACAAGAAGGTGGAATTTGATGTGTAATGTTCAATTTTTGAATTATATGCTAGATGTACGACAAGGTTGTATGCAAGATGACAAGAGTGCATACAAGTGCTCAACTTGGGAATTATGTGCAATCTGCAGATGTGTGAAATAAGTGCAAATACTCAATTTTTAAACTATATGCAAATGTATGATCAAAGTATGCACAAGGAGTATAAAGAAACTATGCTATATGCAGAATGTGAAACTAAGCTATCCACAAAGTGTATTGTGCTCAAGAGCATGTTATTCTCCCCCAATTGTCAAGAACAAAAACCAACTGACAATGGGTTATTTAACCTGTTATCTACATGTATATCCTAAAGATGCAAACTATGGAATGAAGTATGAAATGATCAAGACGGATCAAGCATTCAAACACTCAAGTATGCATAGTTAAATTTAGACTCATGCAAGTCCCTTCGGGACAGGTGTAAGGATAATGCAATTGACTGTTGAACATGATGATCATGAACAATACTAAGAAGGCCGTGCTTACATAAATGAAGTACTATATTAACCATGAAAGACTACTGATTCATAAAGAACATTCACACAATCAAACCCAAGGTGTATATGTGAAGATTGAGCAATAAATTTCTAACAATATAGATGATCAGATTTTCTAAGGAACACTAAAAAGAACTTATCATCCATACACTTTCATACACAATGCTCGAATATTGGTAGCTACGTATTACCCCAATTTTTTTTTAATTACTATAAATTGTGTGACTAACCTTTTGACACGAGTCATGCTCTTTGTTTCAGGGGCAATTCTCAGTTACTCAGTTTCGTCACCTTTTATGATGTGGATGAGACACTTTTCAACGCGAGTTGTACCCTTTGTCTCAGGGGCACTTCCCGGCTACTCGGTGATAAATCACACTTATTTTCATGTGGATTAGTTTCTCCTTTCGGCGTGAGTTTCCTCCTTTATTTCAGGGGGGATTCCCAGCTACTCGGATCCACGTTTCACTTATACAATTTTTGAAGGGGTAAACAACTTTTTTCTCACGAGACATGTGATTTTCATGTAGAGAATCAATAGTCCGCAAAAGTGTAGAGTAGAAAATAGTAATCCTTATTAGATTGTTTCATTATCTCAAAAAGGTGCAATTTAAGTGGGTGGTTGTATTGAATGTAAGAAATGAATTAGTTTCATCATAGTAATGTCTCCCCCTAAATGTATGCACGGTTATAAAAAATCTCCCCCTTAATATATGCCATGTAACAAACATGTCTAAATCAATGTAATTTCATTTAACAAGGTGAAGAGACATAGAAAGATATCAAGAAGTGATTGTATAAAGTATATACATGCAGTCAAGCATGGACCTTTCAAAATTTTCAAGCAAATTGATTATCGGTACTTGGCGGAGAACGTAGGTCCGAAGACCACCACACGCGTAGTGAAAGCTTCCGGCTGGACAAAATCCAACCTTCCACTAACACCATTTTATATACCAAAGAATCATGGCATTCACACACACAAACATGTCAAGTATATGCAAGTATATGCATGTAACCGAGCAAATGATCAAAGACTCCCTTTATGTACAAGTATGCAAAGATGTGTATAATATGTGCATGAAAGTAAGTATGCAACCTGTGTATGCATAAGTGAACTATGTATGCACATGTGAACTGTTATTTACAAAAAGTGATTAAAATATGAAAACTTTTATGTTCAAATTGAAGGATTCAAGAACTGAATTGTTATTTGCAAGATGTAAAACAGAGAGTATGCAAAGCTAACTTCATCACCTAATCATGCAACCTGAAGATCTCAACACTTCAGAAGTTGCCTTAATCAATAGAGTAGGAATGCAACAATTTGAATTCAATCATTTTCCATCAAGGCTCAAATTTTACCTTCTCAGATTTTTCAAAATGAACCTAAGCAAAATGATCTTCAAAAACAAACCATTTTCTTTCTCGTCTTGAGAAACCTTTATTTGTCAACGTTCCTTGGCCTCAAGGCGCCCCTGCAAAATACATTTCTCATTTCGACGTTTTGGGTACCCAAGCCATCTTGGGTCCCGAGGGGTTAGTTCTAACATGAGCAAATGTATACTTTTTATTTTTCCTCTCATACCATTCATCGTCGGCCCTCATCATGGTACAATCATCCATTGAATGATCATTCTGGCCACAATAATAGCAATAAGAAATTTTTCTTTTCATAGACCATTTTTCATCATTTTTCATTGAAAAGCAATTGTTCATCATATGTCCAACTTTACCGCAGTAATGACACGAAGAATTCTTTTTAACAAACCATTCATCATCAATTTTTTTTGTGAAACAATGTTCAAAGATATGACTATGCAATCCACAATAGAAGCAATGAACATTGAATTTTTCTTCTTTGGTTTTTCAAAATTCTTAGAATCATCAACCATGTTTACTCTAGACTTAGAAGCTTCATCATCATCAACCTTCATTAAAAAGTAGTCGTACATGTCATGACCAAAGTTCCCACAGTAATAACGTGAAACATTCCTTCTTTTACTTGTTGCATGAATATGTTTGACAACAAGAGGTTTTGCATGCACACAAGAGCAATCAACAATAATTTTCTGTTTTTCAGTTTCTTTTACAGATGTGGACATAAGTTCATTCAAACTTTTTATTTAATTTTCTAAAGACAAGACATGCAATTCAGAACTAGCCAATTCTTCCTCACAAGATGTAATTTTCTCATTTAACAAAGAGTTAACAACCTTGTGACTTTCAATTTCTTGTTCAAGAATATGTAAATTGTCACAATCATCAATGATCACACATTTTCCTTTCTCAACCTTTTCAAGACTTTTTAATTTACCTTCAAGTAATGAAATCTGAATTAACAAAGCATTGTTTTCATTTTGGAGTTTGTCAAATTAATTTTTATTCATGGAAGTGTGTTCAAGTTCTTTCATTTGAAAACTCACATTTTCATCAACCATTTTGTTCATGGTTTCATTATATTCAAATTTATCATTCACGTTCTTAAAGCTTTCTATTTCATGTCTTAGCTCCCTTAACCATTCAGATTTGTCAACAGACATGCATTTTTTCTTTTCAAGGACAAGCAATTTTTCAAACATTGCTTTGTTTAGATGCTTCAACGCTTCATTCTTCTTAGCAAGTTCATCATTGATAGTCAATTCATTGCACATATCATGATCAATAGAATTCAATTCAATTTTGTTTCTTAGCTCACATTCAATTTTCTCCAATTGAGTAATCTCATTCTTTGGAGCATAATTTTCATTCTTCAAACAAACAATTGTTTCATTGTGAACATCAATATCATGCATGTGAGATTCAACAGATTTTTCAAGTTCAGTGCATTTTTCACATGAAGGATTATCAAGTTTCTTTTTCAATTTTTTGTTTTCAGATTTAATCTTTTTGTATCTTTCAAACAATTCATCATAGGCATTCACCAACTCATCATAGCTCAGTTTATCTTCTTCGTCTAAGTCGGAGTTTACCTAAAAACTTTCCTCGCTTTGACGTTCATCACCGTTCTTTGCCGTGAGGCACTCATCATTGTTGCAGCTTTTTTTTGGCCCTTGCTTAATCCATACAAGATATCTTTGGCTGACCTACAAGATAAAACGAAAGGATAAACGTCAGTGTTCACTGCAGCCTTAAGAGTATTCAAAATAAAAAGATTATCATAATCCTTTTTCTTGTGCTCATCGGTCCACTTTGATTTATCTTTTGGTAAAGCATGAGGACCATTAGTCATTATGTAGTGCCCCAAAATTTATATAAATAATTTTTGAATTATTTTAAAATTTCCTAGAATTTATTAGGAATTAATCGCTTGATAATGGGATTTTAAGGCCCAACAAATGTTAAATAATTAATACAGCTTTAATAATTGAAGCCCAATAGGTTCAAGGACCAAGCCCATTAAGTTTGGCCCATATTCTAGAAGGTTATTTAGCCTATTCACGGATTTTAAAGATAAATACTATTTTTATAGATAATTATGTGGATAAACAAATAAAAGAGTTTGAATTAGGTTGAGTTCTTCGCCCAGTTGATGTAACGGTCTATCGGGCGACCGCTACAGTCACGTAACGCACCAGTCCTGGTCCGTTACACTCAGCGGATTCCGTGAGACGAAGAACTTGCAAAAAGAGTGGAACTTTGGGATTCTCTTGGCTAGAGACCAACTTAGGAGAACTTATAACATTGCTAAGGACTCTTAGAGATCAGGTTTTAGCCAATTAAGGACTCTAAAATCATTCAAATCCTTGAACCCTAGCCAAAACTCTGAAAATAGGACCCAGATTTGAACTGAGCGACCCTTACTTTTGGCTCGTGAAGAATCAAGGTAAGGAGATAGAATCTCGGGTAAGTTCTTTAGAGTGTTTTGTTCCTAATACTTTAGACTAACTACCCTCAAAATTTCATGTTAGGAGATCAAGTAACCAAGGAGATAAAGACTTCTAAAGTCACTGATTTTGTCATTGCAGCCCAGGATTCAGAGCAAAGGACCACTGAAGATCAAGGAATTAGGACTCCCAAACGAGGTAATTAGAGTTTGGTTCTTTAGAACTTTTTGTTCCCAATAGTATCATCTTCCTAACCTCCAAATTTCACATCTTTAGGTCAAGAGGTTGGAGAGTTAGGGCAACGTGAAGTTGCTGAAAAATCACAGGAAGAGAAGAACTAGGGCGACCCTTAAAGACTCAAATTAGAAGTTTAAAGACCAATTAAGAGGTAGGTCATCTCATGAACAGCAAGAACATCAATTTAGGAATAAAAGTCCTCTAGTTTTATTTGATTTCTTGCACTATAGACCATGAATTTCATGTTTTAATTGAACTATGCATACATACATATCTTTAGCCTTAATTGAAGTTAAAGGATACTCTCTTGTTCATTCACTACAACCTATTCATCCATATAGCCTTTTGACTTCGTTTTATCATGGCTAGAGTAGTTAAGTCTTCTCTAAAAACATGATATGTTCAAAGCATGATCTTTTATTTTTTTATATATATACTGTAAACAGGGCTCTGACGGATCAGAGTTAGACCGTCACATGCGTGTAACAGCCTTACGATAAGTCGTCACATTCCCTGTTATCTTTAAATTTCTCTGTTGTCTCTAACGGACCATCACTGGAGCGTTACAACACTGTAACGGCCCCACGATAAACCGTCACAGACCTATGACACGTCCATTCTAGACCGTTAGATTAACTATGTTCTGTCCACCCGAGACAGAAATAAGAATAGTCAAGTTTACTTATAAATAAGCCTAGTTATCTAAGTTGTGACCTATTTTTCATGACTTTGAGTTTATTGATCAATTCATGATAGGAATTTGCATGTTTTGAGCATTTTGAGTATTTTAAGTTATGTTAATTTCATGTGCTAAAACTCTATAGTTTGTATTTAAACATGATTTTACATGTTGTATTGACGGAGTTTTATCATGGTTTCACATCGTTACACATTCTTTTCTATCTATAGAGTCAATTTCTCTAAGTACATGGCATATATTCCGGTATATGGCCATTAGTTCATACTTTTGCACTATAGGAACATATTCTTGGACTTGAGGACCTCTCTATTGGATATTCCTTCCAATAGACTAGGAAATCTTTTTTCAATGCCTCCGTAATTCTCCGCGAGCCTCGGATTCCCACTAGGACGCCAAGTTGGTTGTACCATGAAGGCCCAATTGTTAGAAAGCACTATCGATGTTTTTAGGTTCTGGATATGTAACGGATCTATATTCGACCGCCAGGCACATCTAACGGTCCAATATATGACTGTCACATTTTTTGAGTCCATAGCTATTTTCTTTTGGATTCAACCATTCTAACAGCTCAATATTCGACCGTTATGTCCATGTAACGGCCCATTGATTGACCGTCACAATGCTTGAGAGATTTAACCCGAGGTTTGACCTAAGGGTTGATATTCCAAGGTTCCGAGATGAATTATGGATGGTCTAGGACTTGTCATATTGTTCAAGATACTTAATTTTAAATTATGGAAAACAAGGAATGTACCGTTATGCTGTCGAATTATTTCCATAAGCATAACATTGTTTAAGTCATTCTTGACCCCTCGCATTCTTAATTGAAGCGTTCATTCATTGAATTATTGATATCATGAACTTGTTGCACTCGTTATATTATTGGCCATATTGTTTACATGCGTGGTAGTAGCTTGATTTATACTTGAAGATGCGATCGAGCACTGATTGTGTTCAAGGGCTCTATGCTAGTCCCCTCGACTGATTGCCAAAAACATACTATTATAAACCATGGGGTATGATCTTACTGGCGTCGCATTACGCTGGGAGTACTTTCTTCATAAATAAGTGAAAATCCACGACATCACGAAAAATGTCGGAATTCATGGAAATTAGCCACAAGATGGTATTCCACAGAAATTCACGAAGTAATTGCTTGCTTGTTACATGACTTTCTAAGTACATTCTTGTTCATGAAAGACCATATCATGTTCTTGTTACATTCTTGCTAGATCATACTTGCTCATTCTATATCAAGGAACTATCTTGTTACTTAGTTTAATCACATGATTATCGTAATCGCATGATTTTACTTTATCCTTTAGAGCTAAAATGCTAATTACTTAAATATTGCTAATCATGTTGATGCGAAGATACCTACTTAGCAAGTGTGCTCATTACCTATTTCCAATCTTTTTCAGGAGATGGAAGTGATTCGAATTCGGATTTGGGTTATACAAGTAGCGGGTCCGAGAGCGATTGAAAATTTTGTCAAAATGAGAGTGAAGACTTAGGAAAGTCCAAATTGTCTAGATCGAGTTCATGTAATTTTTTTTTTCCTTGAGTCTGATAGATTGTAGAAGGTTGAAGAGTTATTGTAATTGAATATTTTGGTTATTAATGAAATAAAGTTGGAGTTGAGTAAATCCTTTGTGCAATTGTATTTGTGTGATATGTGATTGTCTTGCGCTCTGATTGTTCTTGCTTGCAAGAGGCTTACTATGTCGGCTGTTCACGTTCCTCGAGTTAGTCTCCCACTGTAATAAAAGCTCGGGGTGTGACACATTAAGTACAAAAGCCTCGTATTAGTACTAGAAATCTAAACACACAATTTTCCAAGCCATGATGTAAAATCAAAACCATCAAAGACAGGAGGCATATTTACACTAGCCATCATGAAATGATCTTTTCTCCTAGACCGTGAGGTCTGCTAAAAAATCAGAGACTGGGCTCTGATACCAATTGTTGGCCCAGAGAGATGGTGAACAAGAAGGGGGGTTGAATTATCCCCTTGCCGAAATGGCGGATTTTAAAAACTTTCTTAACTAAACACAGTGGAATTAAAACTAATAACGTTAATTACCCTAAACAGATGTGAGATTAAAAGAGTTCTCTCAAGCTTTCCGATCTCACTCGAATTAACAATGCAACTAATCAAACAAATCAAGCTCAACACATATAAATTTATGCTTAACACGGATAACAGAGGTAGCAATGTGTGGAGGTGTCATGAATAAAAATCTACAAGTTGACCTGTGAAGGGAGATAGAAGAAATGGACAACCACACAGGCAATCACATGAGACACGGAGATTTTTAGGTGGTTCGGGACCACGACGGGCTCCCTACGTCCACCCCTCACCCAACCGGGTGAGGCTTCACTCCACGCCACGAAACGTAGCAACACGGGGACGAACCCCAACACTACACACGCTGCTTCCGTAGTAATATCCACACGGGGACAAGCCCCAAAACGCTGCCACCGCAGCACACACACACAACGTCGGGGAACACACTCCGGACACTAGAACCACACGGAGACGCAGCTCCGTCTACATACAACCTACCACGGTGAAGACTTTCCCCACAATCAAACTACACACGCGGAGATACAACTCCGCCCACACACAACGTATTCTCAGTTTAATAAAACGAAAGGATATACAAGAAATGTCCAAATAACAATCTATGCTCAACGCAGGATGTAGATCAAGAAAACAAATACAAGCAAGAGGGTAAAAGATATGGAATGTTTTCCCCTTTGAGCTTCACAAGCCGATTTAAGAAGATCCTTGAAGTCTAGGTCGGAGGGAAGTCGGATGGCGTCGATTTGAGCATCTCCACGATCCTCTCTTCAAGCCGCTCCACTTTCTCTTCTACCACGAGCTTCAAAGATGGACGGATGTAGATCAAAACCCTTGCTTTTTCTTCAGCTCCTTCTTTCCCCCTTTTCTTTTCCTACAAGATAGAACAAGGTAAGCACATTAGGGTTTCTCATCACCAAATTCGGAGCTCACAACAATATATATATAGATGAGTGACTAAAAGACCCAAAAACCCCTCCCAAAGTATGTTAAAAACATCCATTTAGATCTAGGAACCAATGGGGGGTGTTTTGGTAAAGTTTGATAGGGTTTAGAAAGAGTTCCGGACGAGTTCGCAAACCCCGACTGGAAAGGGTCAACCGTCGTGCACCAGAGGGTTAAACAGAACCGAAATAAAAAGCTAGGACTCCCCTGCAGATAGTTTGCATTTATTTGTTTCTGTCCAGTCCAGAAACATTGCAGGTCGACCCATGGGGTCGACCCTTGCAGATAAATGATAGAAAACCCAATTTTAGCCCCTTTGAGCTATTAAAAAAATTCCCAAAAAATCAAGAACTAATTACCATGCATTCAACAAAGTATTAAGACCATTTAAACCATATTCCAACAAGATTTATATGATAAGATTAAGCACAATAAAAACACCAAAAACCTCCTTTCAAAGATGCATAAAACCACATGAAAGAAACCTAGAATTTTAGCCAAAGGTGAGAACAGTTAGACATGCATTTGAGGTACTAAAAACATCAATCAAAACTTGGTCTCATAAGGCAATATGGGATACAAGATTAGCAATACATTTCTGGAAACTTGCATGTAAATCAATGAAGGCCTAGACAATCCATGTATTGTATGCATAAATAGAGACATACCATGAGGAATGACTCAAACCCATTCAAGGTACTATAAATGAGCTTGAAGATTAACTTCTTACCATATCATCAAGGGTTTAGGGAGCAAAATGGAACCTTCACAATATACACCAATCCTTTCATGTCAATCCACATAAGAAGTTTGATTCACAAATATCCAACTAGTTTGATACAGAAGCTCACATATCAACAGATAGATCATGCATTGAAAGACTATCTCGATTTCACTTTAAAAACTCAAAGTTCAGTCCAAAGCATGCATTCTCATGATTTAGAATCATTACAAAGACCAAATTTTTATCAAGTTCAAATGTCAAATTAGATTCAACCAAGCCTACATGAATTCAAGGTTCAGTTCAAAGACTTCAAGTTCAGACTGAAGCAAGGGAAACCCAGCTTCAGTCATAGTTCAAGCAAGCCACACATGTGTTCAAAGTTTAGATCAAGAATGTGAAATTCAGTCCATTGCTAATTCATGTTCAGTCTAAGATAGACTGAACTCACATAGTCTAATCACCATCCAACCAATTCAAAGGCCCTATAACCTTTTTGAAAACATGATTTAGCCAAGTTAAATAACATGGTTAGGGGGTCTTAAAACACCAAACAACCTTGAATAACCAAGATTTATATATGGTACATTTGGCACAAAGCCACAACAAAAAACCCATAAAGGATATGCATGAAAGCACTTGAGAACCCATTTTCCCAACTCAAGATTAGAAGAATATCACCATTGATCTAGTATAAACTCTTACCTTGGATCCATCAAATTGTGGGCAGAATTAACCTGCACTTTCTCGGAATTCAGAAGCAAGTTAATATTAAACCAACGAATTTGGAGATCCCAACTTCAAACCATTTGAAAGCATTGAAGCCTTATGATCAGAATGATTAAGGAACCATCATTCATGCATTCATGATATGCAAGAACCAAAGCATAATTTTGACATGAAAGCTCCAAAGACTCATGAGCAGCATGCATGAGTCAACATCAAAAATATATACATGAATGGCCATGTTTCCAACCCTGTAACGTAACTTGCAAAACAAGATATCAACGTCTGAGCACATTTGCATGAAGACATTTTCCACGATACAATCACACAATATTTTTACTTCAAAGCAAACGCAAACCACACAATATATTGTAATCATCAAAACTATTATCAAAGACAGAGAGGGAGTGCCACGAACCCAACACACCCCAATAAAATCCCTATTTTTATGTATTTTCTTCCTAATTTGGCTAAGAAGAAAAGGACAGGGAGGATACATGGAGCTTGCTCGTGCGCGTTGACTGAGAGTTGAACCCCTCGTGCTGTCGCGTGCATCCTTCGCCTTTCTTCCATGTACCGGTACGACGAACGAATCCCTGCGCGAACCTTGCATCTCGGGATTAGGGAATGGTATGGATTGGGACTAAACGGGGCCATGGGGCCACCGGGCTGGGAAGAGGGCGCGGCCCCCAAGGGAGCTCACCCTCACTGGGGGCACGGCCGCGCCCTAGGGCGAACCAGCCCCTGGCGAGCCACAACCTCGAGGGATGGCCCCCGGGGGTCTTCTGTTCTTGTCTGGGGGTGTCCTTTGAGGGACAGAGGGCTCCGGGATGTTGGGATTAGCCCATGGGGGCTTGTTGTTGTGAAGTCATAGTTGCCACTCGCAAGGTGGTCGGGTAAATGCCCAACACACCCCGGGTTGTCGAACGGCCTGGGTAACTGGCTGAGAGGCCTTGGAATGGGCCTTGGGCTGAAGGTATGAGCTCGTGGGAGCTACGCGGAGGCACTTTGGGCACTTGGACCCAGCCTCGAGGTGTGTGCTGCATTACACGACGAGCTTGGTAGGGTAGACTCTGGTTGACCCGAGAGCTAAAGATAAGCGGCTCGTCGCCGTGTGTCTGAGGGTCGGGAGCGGTCCCGACTTGTTGGAGGGTCGTTATGGAACCTAGTTGGTATGCTGGAGCCGTGGATTGAACCATGGTTTGCTGTAGAGGGGCTGGAATATACGCGCCCGCAAGGTGTTCGGGAAAATGCCCGATACATGCGTGTGAGCCTTATGTGCGTACTGCGGGCCTTCGGAGCCTGTGGCTGACTTAGTTAGGTCTCCCTTTGACCATGGAGGGTTGAAAGAAGGCATCCTGGGGTAGGCCCCCTGGCCTTTTCACTGAGTGCCACGTGGCGTGGCTTGTAGTCGGGGTGCCCCCGGGTTGGCCCGAGTAGTTGTATAGAACGCGGGTAAAGTCCGCAACTGAGGGGTCGGGGGTGGTCCCGATTGATTGCTAATGTCGCCGTACGCCCCGGCCAGCGGGTTAGGACTGTTGGTCGGTCCCACTGGGTTGCCAGAGGGGCTGGATAGCCCATGCCTTGAAGGTGTTTGAGGAAATTCATGAACTCTTATTTCTGGGTGTTTTACTGGGGAAATTGTCAGGGTACAACAAGCGATCTAGTGAATGGCCGCTTGGTATCCTTTAGCGGTCTAGTGAATGGATGCTAACCGAATCAGGTGGTCGTCCAGAGGGCCACTAAGGTCCAGAGTACATAAAACACCGGTAAGTGCTTTCTAGACAAATTGAGTTTTAATGGTACAACCAGCTCGGCGTCCTAGTGGGAATCCCAGGCTCGCGGAGTCTTACAGAGTCCTTGAAACATAATCCCTAGTCCGACAGAAGGAATATCCAGCAGAGAGGTTCATAAGTCCAAGAAAAATGTGCCTATAAGTGTAAAGTGTAATTAATGACAATATACCGGGATATGTGCCATGTACTTAAGAAAATGACTCATAGATAAGAGTGGATCATGTAAAATAGCGATAAACTACTAGTGAATCCAGTTCATCTACCACTTGCCATGTGCATTTATTACAAGAGTATATGATTTTGGCATGAAATTAACATAAGCTTAAAATAAATTTCAAGTGCATAAAGAACATGAAATCAACTAGAACAAATCATCAATATAACCAAGTATAGGAAAACAATGCTTAAAACTAGGTCGAAACTTAAATAATAGGCTTATCATAAGTAAATTAGGGATGTCATGCATTATGTTTCGGGTTAACATAATTCCAGAACTCAGAATCAATAAACAGTCCTGTGAGGACCGTTTTAGGGGAGCTAGGGGTCTATCGCAGGGCGCTAGTGATTCCAGGCGGTCTTCATGAAGAACGTTTCTTCCCCTGTAGCAGACAGACGTTAAAAGCCGAAGTTCAAACCTATTTTAAGGCAATATAAGGCATGGAAACAATATAAAACATGTAATGAACATGCCAGAAGAAAGTTAGGCCAAGAATATGCATAGGAGAATGTAAATTAAATAAGAATTACATCTTTTTCATTAAAGGGTTGGGATTATGCATGAAAAATGCACTAATTAATAATACACAAAATACTCCATGTACAATGCATGAAATCGACTGAAAATTGAGGGCTTTTACTCCTAAGATCATGTTTAAGCCGTTCATGAGATAACCTACCTCTGGTCTTGTCCTTAAACAACGAATTAAGTACTGAAAGTTGACCCTAGTTCCTAAACTGAATCAGTAACTTCGTGGCCTTCTAACTCTTGATTCCCTTTACCTATGATCACGAAATTTGGAGGGTAAAAAAAGGGTACTATAAGGTACAAATAACTCTAAAAAACCTTTATCTAATTATCTCGTTTGGGGCTTCTATCTTGCTGATCAATCTGACCTGGCCGCATAATTTTTTGAGATTCTTATACCAAACCAGCGACTTTAGACCCTTCTAACTTTCTGTAGGCTTGATCTCCTAGAATGAAATTTTGAGAGTAGTTAGACCTTAGTATTATGAATAAAAATTTATAAAGATCATACCTCTAATTCGTCCTCCTTACCTTAGTTCCACGCTAGCCAAAAGTAAGTGTTAGGTTGGTTCTGGGGCCTATTTATAGGGTTAGCTAGGGTTTTAGGGATTAGAATGAACATAGAGTCCAAATTAGGTTTTAAATTCGATCCTCTAGCATTCCAGACTTTTCTAACTAAGGGATAGCATCGATCCTAGGTGATTAGGATGTCAAAGTTCCCATTTTTTCATGCCTTCTTCCATTCACGGAATCTGCAGCGCTTAGCGGTCTAGGTCTAGACCGTTTCTTATTCCCATGCGGTCGCCCGATAGATCGTTTCTATTGTTGGCGCCGAATTTGAATAGTTTCAAACTCTTTTGACATGATCTCCTGTTATTATCTATTTATTTATCCATTTAAGGAGTAATTATCCCCCTTAAATTCCGTAAATACACTAATCTAGGCTTCTAGAATATGGGCCAAACCTTATGGGCTGGGTTTTAGGTCCCTTGGGCCTAACATAAATATTGGGATTTAATAATTAGATTTAATTAACTATAATTCATTTAATAGTCCATTAGTCTTGAATTAACTTCTATTTATCTCCAGGAAAAATCTTAGAAAATCTGAATATATTTTAGAAAATTCAAAATATTATTTACAAAATCTTGGGGTATTACATGAGCATTGAAAAATCACGTATCAGGGATTATGAGAACATCACTCACTCATTTATACCAAGATTTGCATGAGGAGTTCATTAATACTTCCTTAGCTCATAAGGCCTTAGAAATATATGCATGACAATCTTGAACATATGACAAGCCTTAAAAGTCTCAAGTGAAAAATGCGTGAAGCACATTAAACAATTCTAGCTTTTAAAACTTCCATTTTTAAAATGAAAATACACCCTTTAACATGTAGTTCAAGCTAGAATTGAATCTCCCCAAAAACCATGATTATCATATTGGCATATTAAGCACACTATGCACATTGAATTGCCAAAACCAAAAGACTATGAGTCCATATAATGAGCAAGCATCATTAAAGTCACATTCATCAAATTTCAAGTTAATAGGTTGAGCATATTTCAAGCCCAAAAATCTCATGAGGAAAATGTATGAAAATACCCAACCACGACTTAAAAACATATTTGATGAAATACATGAAACATAGAGGAAGTTGACATAATATAATGAGTGAGTTAACTCCCTTTTTGAAGAAGAACTTCATTGATGGACTCCTTTGAGTTCCAAGCATGAACCATGGATTTTGATCCTGCAAGTCAAGATAAACATAGCATGAGTTCCTTAAATAACAACCATTCATATGACTTCCAAGTGAGAACCTTGAAGTCATCTTTTAACTCATCAACCAAGATGCATACATATGTTGCTCAATGAAACATACACACAAGCACAATCATTTTGTTATCATTAAAATCAAACACCAAACATCAACTAGGGGATGCAATAATCTCTCCCTTTTTGATGATGACAAAACGATGTGTGTGAGAGTTCGAAAAGATAGAGTAGAAGCATTTCAATGAATCATTATGGAAATGATAGATAAGATATTAAATCACATTCTCCCTCAAAGCTACTCCCTCTCATCAAGTATAAAGCATTGAGCAAAAGGCATTGAGCACACAACCAACATTCTCCCCCTTTTTGTCATCTACAAAAAGATGACTGACAGTGGAGTTATTAGAAATGAAATGAACGTGTGAGGCTTGAAGACATGATACCAATTCTTATGCCAAATGTTACTAATTGTTGGCCCAAAGATATGATACCAAATGTTGTTCAAATTGTTGGAATATATATGCAACATGAAGTGTTCATGTTGATATCATGTATGAAGTATATGCCAAATATGCAAGAGTGCAAACTATGAGTTTCATCTTTCAAATGCATCAAATATGCACTATGTGAATGCTAAGAATGCAGGACATGTAGCAATGCACATTGTGATTTCTATCCTTCAAATGCAAAGTTTATGCTCAGAATTAGATCAAAGGGGAATGCTTAAACATGCAAGCACACAAGCACAACTGTCATGCACACAAATATTACTTATAGTAACTCCCCCTAACTGAGACACAGGTTAAGAAAAGAGCATGTGATTCATTATCAAAATGTAAGACATGAAGCATATCTAAAAGAGTTTTGCATACACAACTAGAAGTACTTCATAGACCATGAATGTAGGTAAATTCATAGTATACATTCATCACAATGATACCCATATGTGAAATGTGATGCAATGAATAATGAGTTTCAAAACATATAGATTTTTAGATTTTGTAAAGAACACTAGAAGGTAATCTCCTCTCCACACTTTCACTCTAGATTTTCGACTATCGGTAGCTTCGCACAACCTCGATTTTGTTTCTTTTAATGGACTTCACCGTTCGACGTGAGTTTCCTCATATGTCTCAATGGAGATTCTCAGTTACTTGGATTCGTCACGCATGTGGATTTTACTTTACCTTTCGACGTGAGTTTTCTCATTTATTTCAGTGAGGATTCCTGGCTACTAGGTTTCACATTCCATTTATTAAATTTTGTGGGGTAGACAGCTTTTTCCTCACGATTACTCTTTAATATCTATGTAGAGATTCGAGTTCTCATTAAAGTGTTGGAAAGAATTTCTCAAATCCTTATCAAATAAAGTCATTAAATTCATTAAGTGCAAAAGTGTAGGGGTAATATTTTATTTTGCATGTATAAAATGAATTTGACAAGACACAGTTATGACTCCCCATAAATGTATGCACGGTCAGAAATGAATCCTCCCCCTTAGTGTATGACATATATCACATATGAATGAAATCACTGTATTTTTATTTAAGAAGGAGGTGAAGCCTTAGAAAAGTCAAGAAATGGTTTCATAAACTAAATACATACATGCATGCAAGGATTTATAGAAACATTCATGCAAGCACTCATGAATTATGATGTGTAATGAGACTCATATTTACAATGTATGCAGAATATGTGAATGATATGCAAGGATGCCAATACAATCTTTTTATGCAGATTTTCACTTTTTGTGCATTCTTGAATATTCAAGTAAGCATGAAACCAATGAATTCAGAAGATGAATTTTTCATTGAATCTAGAACTGAATCATGAACATTTTATTTCAGATTTTATCATGAAGAACTATTTTCCTTAGAACCCTAACGTTCAACCATGATCATTCAAAATAGTATTGCATGAGATAAATTTTCAGTTTGAACAAATCAAGCAACTTGTCATTCATGCAAAGTAACCACACAAGGTCAATGGGCTTTACACTGAGCCATGGTCATCATTCAATACCAATTGTTGCATTTGATCAAGCAATTCCATAGTTCAGAAATTTTAACCTTTTTAAAACAAGAGAATTTTTTAGATTCAATTTGAAAGCAATGCAAATCAAATGCAAATCAATTTCAATCAAAATACATGAATCCTCATAAGCTAAACAATTCAATTTCTGAATTTTTGTACAAGGCGGAGAACATTGATCCTAAGATCACCTCACACATTGTGATAGTTTCCTGATAGACTTAATCTGTCATTTCACATATCACCATTTGATATACCAAATATTCATTCAATGAAAGTATGTATGGCTTGTGAAGAGATCAGAATATGAAATGAGAAGCATAGCAGAATCATAAGTAAAACATCAAAACTACCAAGTTTGACAATAAATGGAAAAGGTTGGGGTTTTACCAAATAAGTGTGCATTGTTCCATTTTATTGGAACCTCTTTCATTCTTTATTTACCTCAAGGCACACCTCTATAAAAACCAACTCATTTGAAATATTTTGGCACCCAAGACATCTTGGATCCCTAGAGGTTAGAAGCATTGTCACCAAACAAAGTTTTATTCTTTTTCATTGTCACCATATCATCATTCTTTATAATCCTATAATCCTCAATAACATGTCCATGGTTTCCACAATAAAAGCATTGAAGAGTGACAGTTCTAGCAAAAGATTTCCTTTCATGAGCAAAGGAGTTTTTAGAAGTATTCCATCTTCTATTTTCGAAAGATCTAGATTTAGGAAAACTAAACCTAACATTCATTCTAGAAGCATGAAAATCATGATTTTTCAAAAGCTAACATTCTTTCATAACATGACTGTATTTTCCACAATGAAAATAACAAGGAGATGTGGGTCTACGGAATGATTTTCCATTGTTTGCATGAATTTTTGGAAACAAATTTTTCTTATAGGATGCAAACCTTTGAGCATGAAAGACATGTTCATTTCTGAATTTTCTTTGATAATCAAACTTAGCATTCATGGCACAAAAATCATCATTTTGTTTCACAAAATAATTATCCATCACATAGCCTAATTTGTGACAATAGAAGCAAGAAATATTTCTTTGTCTCTTGAAAGTATGTTTATCTTTGCATGTATTTTCATCATCCATTTTCATAATAACAAAATCATTCATTTCATGGCCATGCATGTCACAATAAAAGCATTCAACATTCGATTTCATTTTTCGCCCACCTTGACCTTTTTGAAATCTATTTTGCACTGTGGACTTTGTGTTGAAAATTTTCTTTTTCTTAAAACTATTTTCAGAGATTTTCTTTTGAGAAGTGGGAAGAGGAGCTTTGGAAGTGCTAGGAATGTCGGAAGCATGAATAAAAGAAGTTTTTAATTTATTTTCAAATGATTTTTTATTCATAGCATTGTATCCAAGACCCTCCTTCTGAACATTCATCTTTACACCAAGCATTTTATCCAAAGTTTTTTTGCCCTTAACAAATCATGACAAGTCATTTTTTAAGGTTTGTACTTCTTCTTCTAAAGTAGAGATATTCAATTCAACACTTGTGATTTCCTCTTCGCATGCACACACTTTATCATTCAATAAATAATTCACAAATTTAAAATGTTCATTTTCTTCCTTGAGTTCTTTATTTTTAACATTTATAGAATGTAATTTTTCTGCCAATTTCTCAATGACTTTTTCAGTTTCAACAAACTTTGAGATCTCAGCAAGCATTTGTTCATTTTCAGATTTCAACCTGTTTTCTTTTTCAAATTTATCAAGACTTTTCAAGCTACCCTTAAGAAGAGATATTTGAATTAACATAGCACCATTTTTATTTTTAATGTCTTCATTTTCAATCATGATGCTTTTGTTGTCAATTTCACTATCAAGAAGCTTTTCAAACATTTTTTCATCGTCGGAGAAGGAAGCTAGCTTATTCTTGAGACATTCTTCATTCTTCTCAAGCATGGAAATTTTAGACAGCAAGAGTTTATTTTGTTCACTCAAATTATGACAATCATTTTTAAAATTCAAATATACATCACATTTTTCAACCAAGGTGTGTTCTTTACGCATGTCAAAATTTTCTTTATCAAGCTCATCTATTCTAGATTCTATATCATCATTTTGTCTTTCTAAACATTCATTTTCTGATTTAAAAGCTTCATTTTCCTTTTTCAATGTTTTATAGTTTTCACAAGAAGGATTTGCATGCATAATGTCTTTAATTTTTGATTCAAGCAATTTGCACCTAACACATGGAACAAATGTACTCAGAATTTCTTTAAGTTTATTTCTCAGTTTCTTATTTTCAGATTTAAATTCTTTACATCTTTCATGCGCTTCAATATATGCCAATTGCCATTTCTCAATAGAAGGTTCTTCAGAATCAGAACTTACTTCACCTTCACTTTCTCCCTCCGAGCTTTCTTTGCTTTCTTCATCATTAGCCCTTAAGCTTGAACCAACTTGCGAAGTCTTTTCATTTGCTTCATACTTTGCCAGTTGATCCCATAAATCTCTGGCTGACCTGCAAGAGAAAATTCGGGAAAGAACATGAGGCTCTATGCTATTCCTTATAGCACTCAAAGCCCGAAGATTAATTTCATTTTTCTTCACATGCTTGTCATTCCATTCTCTTTCATTTGATGAAAGTTTATGTGGACCATCACATATGACTTTCCAGATTTCATGTTCATTAAAACCAAGATAAGCACACATGCTATTTCTCCAAGAAATGTAGTTATTTCCATTATAACGAGAAGGAAGAGTAAAGCTAGACTTATTGCTTAATGAAACTCGCCAATAGGGATCACTCTAAAGGTCGTTAGACCTAGAAAATAGAGCCATGGCTCTGATACCAATTGTTGGTCCCGGGGGTAGGCGAGTGGACAAGAAAGGGGGGTTGAATTGTCCCCCACGCGTTATGGCAATTTAAAAACTTACTAAGCGGAATTAACAACTTTGACGAGATTGAAGGAAATAAACTAACAATGTAATTCTAGTTCACTCAATCTCTTCGATCTCACACGGTCGTCTTAACGGATAAGCAAAGAACACACAATCACACGATCATCTTAACGGAGAATATAGCAAGTGTAAAGGTTCCCCCTTTCTAAACGATTCAGCCCTCCTTCGGTTGTAGACGGATGATGGAGATTTTGACGTCTTCTCGATCCTCTCTTCAAGCCGCTCTCTTTTTCCTTCTTCCACGAGCTCCAAAAACTCATTGAAGTAGATGAAATCCACCTTGGCTTGAGCTCTTCCATCCTTTCTCCCTTTCTTCACCTACAAGATAGAAACAATGAGCACATAAGGGTTTTTCTTATCAAATTCGTAGGTCACAAGAGAGTATATATAAGAGACATGAAAAGACCTATATACCCTACACAAAACCCTTAGAAAACCCATCTAAGATATGTATATTAACCCTAGGGGCAAAGGGGTAACATTAGGATCCATTTGGATAGGGTTTAGATGATTTTCGGATCCACGTTTTTGGGTTTACGCCGTAATCGGTCGACCGGACATAGGGGTCGGTCGACCTAACTTCTGTAGAGCTGAAAGCCACCAGATCTGGGAAGTTAAGTCAACCGAACTCCCCAATTCGGTCTACCGAACTCTACAGATTCCCCACCTGCAGCAGTTCAGTCCAAATGCTATGAAAGCCCAATGAAATAAAGAAAGGGTTCATGGTTAAACAAACAACCAAGTATTCCTTGGTATCTAAGCAATATGAAAACACACATCAACCACATTCTACCAAGATTAAAACTCTATATGAAAACTTACCATTTTTCCCAAAACACATACATGCAAAGTGCCAAGTTCTCACCATGATTTTTGATACCTTTGCATATGGGATTGGCTTGCTTTCTAAACTTGCATAACAACCCATTTCAGTTGCTTATCTAAGAAATAAATGAATTTGAAAAATGTTAGAACTTAAGCCCAATTGTTCTAAATGAGAGATGCATTGGAGCCCTTTGAAAACACAAGTTTTACACCTAAATAACAAGAGCAATAGCTATGTAGTTGAACACAATGAATGAGCATCTTAGCCAAACTCTACCAAGGTTCATGTGGGCATTGAAAAATCGCGTATCATGGATTATGAGAACATCACTCACTCATTTATACCAAGATTTGCATGAGGAGTTCATTAATACTTCCTTAGCTCATAAGGCCTTAGAAATATATGCATGACAATCTTGAACATATGACAAGCCTTAAAAGTCTCATGTGAAAAATGCGTGAAGCACATTAAACAATTCTAGCTTTTAAAACTTCCATTTCCAAAATGAAAATACACCATTTAACATGTAGTTCAAGCTAGAATTGAATCTCCCCAAAAACCATGATTATCATATTGGCATATTAAGCACACTATGCACATTGAATTGCCAAAACCAAAAGACCATGAGTCCATATAATGAGCAAGCATTATTAAAGTCGCATTCATCAAATTTCAAGTTAATAGGTTGAGCATATTTCAAGCCCAAAAATCTCATGAGGAAAATGCATGAAAATACCCAACCACAACTTTGAAAACATATTTGATGAAATACATGAAACATAGAGGAAGTCGACATAATGTAATGAGTGAGTTAACTCCCTTTTTGAAAAAGAACTTCATTGATGGACTCCTTTGAGTTCCAAGCATGAACCATGGATTTTGATCCTGCAAGCCAAGATAAACATAGCATGAGTTCCTTAAACAACAACCATTCATATGACTTGCAAGTGAGAACCTTGAAGTCATCTTTTAACTCATCAACCAAGATGCATACATGTTGCTCAATGAAACATACACACAAGCACAATCATTTTGTTATCATTAAAATCAAACATCAAACATCAATTAGGGGATGCAACACCGCGAACTCACACTGGACCACTAGTCTACTGGCTCAGAGGAGAAGATATCGTGGCAAAGAACTCTACACCCACGGGCCCCGCGCACTTGTCCCTCGCTTGCGCCACCCGCGGGTAGGGGGAATTTATGGACGTCAAAAAAACGATGATCACACAGCATGTACGTCCCGGCACCCGAGAGCAAGTCGACGACGGAAAGGCCGAATAAACCTCGTATCTCGTCCGATCAGGGCGAAAACACACCTGGCGGTCCGCTACCGGATAAGGAAGCTTCTAGACCCGAAGAAATGGCCTTGGCCTCTCAAAACAAGGTGCCGAAGGCCGAATCAGCGAAAAACCCGAGTAACCCAATCGGGGCACACATCATGCCGGAAAGGTCCGTAAAAAGGCCGAAGAGCTGCCCAATGAAGGCGAAAATACTTTGGGTGGCTGCTCACTCGATGAAGACACTCCCCACGGGCAGGGAGCAAGGTTAAGGGCACGATTCACAGTGTTGAAGGCCGAATCAGGGAGAGACCCGAACAATCTGATGTGGGTTCGGCACGTGCCAAAAATCACTCGGAATCACAAACCGAGGCCCAGAGGCCCCAAAGTGGACACCCCGAAGGTGGTGCATCAAAGCTAAGGCAGTACAGGAGGCCAAGCATTTGTCTGGGCTGCTTCGGAGCCAGGGCAGAACCCCCCTTTTTGCTTCTAAATCGGTACGGCCTCTCCTTAGGCTAAATCGGCGCGGCCCGCCCCTTTCCTGCTAAACCGACACGCCCCTGGCCTAAAGCGGCGCGCCCCCCTGGCTGCTAAACCGACGCACCCTCGACCACACCGTTTTAATCGAAGGGCCGTCCCATCCTAAGTTCTATGCTCTATTTTTCTCTGCGAACAAAGGCACCCTTTCCTGAAATGGAGGAACGTCCTGCATCAGACCGACGGGTAACCACTGGTACGCCTCAAGCCCCCATGAATGGAAGTCTTCGAGCTCCACACCGAACGTCACATCTCCACCGGTCATCGTCAACCAATCCCGAGCGAGCACCTCCCCTACTCTACCGCTCCCTCTATCTGCAGGCCACTCACCATCTTCGAGTGGGGAAAGGAGAAGCAAGAAGAAAGAGGGTTTCACTTCGAAGGGTCCCTCATCTCTACTCCTATAAAAGGGAGGCATGCTCCACCAGAGAAGGGGTTGGGTTGTTGGTTCGTTGGTTGGTGGAGAAAGAAGAGAAGCCAGCCGAAGAAGAAAGAAACTCCATCGACCTACGCCTGTGAGGTGAAGAGAAAGCGAGATAGTGTGAGAGAAGGGAGAGGTGTGCTTGGGGAAAGAGCGTGTGCTCTGCTCCCCTCCCACCGGTGTATCTGCTTCTTCTCCTGCGCTGTATTTTCTTTGCTTTGGGGTAGATCCCCTTCTGTATTTCATCTCCCCTTTTCTTATGGATGAATAAAAAAAAGAAAAGCTTTGGCAAGCATAGTGTTCTACTTCGTTAGCCTCTACCTACCCTCTCACTATCTTCTAATCATCCAGGGCCCTTCAAAGCCTACCTCTTTGTGGCATGGTCTTCGAAGGAACCCGTCCGAAGGGTGAACAGTCATAGCCGTCCATGACGAATATCCGTCCCTTTGGAGCTCTTACGAAGTTACGGCCCGTGAGTTGCTAGAACCCCTTGAAGCCTGGTCCTCGGGCTTCTGCGCTCACCTGTGGGTCATCGGACCGCCGTCTAGCTACTCTGAATTTTGGGGGTCATCCCGGAATACTCCGTTTGATGATCCCTCATTTCCCTTGGCAAACCTCAGTCCAGGGGAGATGCTGCCCGATTTTCACCAAGAATACGAACGATAAGAATAATGAACAAATACCAAGAAGGATGAATGGATGAATGAAATGAACTCTCTGCATGCAAGAACGATGCGTGTCTGAATCATTGAAAACTCGACGTAATACTGAACTTCTGAGTTCTAAAACATTGGCGCAACGAACCTCTGAATAAAACACTTGAACCTTCTTGCTAATCCTTCTCGATAAGAGGAAAAAACACTTAAAATTTCCTTATTAACCTCTCTGCCAACTTATCTTTTCAAGTGAACAAAAGAAGAACAGAAATAAAACTTGCTGAATCTTCCCCTGATCCGGCGCCCCAGGGTACCGCGCTGGTTTAACTCTCCTCTCAAAACACATTTTCACGAACTCAACTTAAATCGGCGCGCCCCCCTTTTGGCCTAAACCGGCGCGCTACTTCTTTAGCCTAAACCAGCGTGCTACTTCTTTAGCCTAAATCGATGCGCCCCCCATTCTAGCCTAAACCGGAGCGCCCTTCATTCTGGCCTAAACCCCCCCCCCATTCTGGCCTAAACAGGCACGCCCCTCATTCTAGCCTAAACCGACGCGCCCCTCATCCTGGCCTAAACCACCCCCATTCTAGCCTAAACCGGCGCGCTCCTTCCTTGACGGCTAAATCGGCACGCCTTCTAAAAAAATAATCAAACAAATAAGAAGAAAAGGGACAAAAACAAATAAACAGAATAAGCCACTCATGCGCATGAATAAACAATGAAACCCAATAACCTAAATAACCATAACCAAAAAGATAGCATAACCACGAATATTTCGGAACTTTCGCTCTCCCGGACTCTGTGTGAAGAGAATATCAATGATGCCCTGCTAAGTCGGATTTGGACCTTGGGAATGACCCTGTTATGGCCATGATCTGGCACTGCCTCGGGCCGATAGTTCGTCGAACTTGACTCGTCTCTGTCGGGATCCAATCCCGCATCCTCATTAAACTTTCCATGTTCGCGGTAGACATCTACTCGATTCTATCGCCGTCTTTTATGTTATAAATGCGGACTTCCGTCCGAACATGAAATGGTCCGCGAGTGACCGACATTGTCTATGAATGTTTGCACCCCAATGTGGGGTCTGTTTAAACGCAGCTCGATGTTTCATTCTCTCGTTTCGTTAATATGAATTTCAGGCCGTAAGTCCCCTTTTCCTGGCGATCAATCAAGAGTTTTCCTCTCTCTGAGGGGATGTAATTAACGTCGTGACCTTTATGGCGCAGCGGGTTCTTTATCCTGACATGACACACACAATCGTCTGACTAGTCAGATCAAGCGCACCAAGTGCTTCCTTGAAGCCTGAATGAATCATCACCTAGGTGACTGGCACGCCCTCGCACAAATAAACCGAATAAGCAAATTAACAAACGAATAACAAATTAAATAAAAGAAGTGTTTCAAAAGTGCATCCACAAATGCCTCCCGATTCTATGGCAAGACTGTCTTCTTCGCCCCGAAGAGGCTCATCGCCAATGATAAGTTGTAGCTGCTCCGGAACCATTTTTGGCTAGTCGGACCCCGCGATAGCTCCCGGAGCTCCAAAGCCCGCTGTCATAGCGTAGTCTTTCGGATATCTCAGGGCTATGGGCCTCAAGAGAGGAGGAAACACTAGTGGATCCGTACTGAGAGATGGAAGCGGTATCTTTATACTCATAGCTGGTGTGGTCATCTCAGCCGAAACAACGGTGACCTGCAAGAGGAGTACACACAAAATGCCTCAGAAAGCCGATATAATGACTAATGAGAATGAGCACAAGTCTAGAAGAAGGACTCATTACCTCGGCTGGCACCATGCTCAAATCCCTGGCAGCGGGGCCTTCTATCTCCATCATCACTGCCCCTTGTTCTACGGAGGGGCCAAATGACCCGAGGCCACTCCATGTTAGTCGCGGCGGGCTGAAAGTTATGAAGTCACTTTCATAAGCCGAAGAAAGTGCGGCATCTTCAGTTTCTATCTTCACCCTAGGAGACTCTTCATCACTAGAGCCGCCACTATAATCCACTTGCTCTGTCGGAGACGGGCTTTGCTCCGAGCCCGAACCTTTCTCTCCAAAAATAGTCAGCTCTTCGCCAGAATAACTTGCAGGAGGCACATCTTGCTCAGCGAGAGCCTGCTCAGCCGGCTCCGCAGCAGAAGGGATGGGTGAACCCACTTCGAGTACCGAATGACTTGTTGGGGGAGCAACTTGCTCTGCAGGAACTTCCTCGGTCGACTCTGCGGCAGGAGGAGAAGACGGGCGAACTTCGACAGGAGCTGAAACAGGGAAGCACTCACGTGAGCCCGCTATACAATGAATCGGTTAAACTCCGAAGGGTAGACTATGAATTACCCTCCATCTTGTGGATGGGGGTGGGGGAAGGCAAGTTTTGTTCAACAAAGGGAGCCACTGACGCTCCATCTCCCCCCTCTTCAACTCCTACTAGAGCAGGAACTTCTTGCATTACCGTCACCGGTGAAGTGGCAGGGACTGCAAGGCGAAAGTCAGCTTATATGGCCAAATACGAAAATGAAGTGTAAGGGGGATATACCTTCGGTCGGGCGCGCCTGCACTTGAGAAGCCTCAAACTCATCAAAGGTGACCACGACTGGGGGAGCAACCGCTGGTTCTGTATCTACAACTTTCTTCATGCGGGCTCTCTTTGCTCGAGTTACGGCTTCCCTTACTTGGGACCTCGTCCGCTTCCGTGAATCACCAAGAGGCAGAGGCGTAGTGGTTGGAGCCGCCTCTGGGGTCTCAAAATATGATGGCTTTTGAGCCTTTATGATCAACTCCCAATAGTGCTTAGTCTCCTCCGAGGTGAGCTGAATTGCACATGCACAAGGGTGAAGGTGATAAATAGCGCAACAAAAGGAGAGAAAATAAACAAGAGGCTGGAATCGATGAATGAAGAATACATGCTGGCCCTGTATACAGAGGAGAAAGTGACTAGTAAAATAGTGAAGGCTCTTTGTCTCTTGAAGTAGCCTCGCGAATTTGCCAACATACATCTCCTATTAATTCACATCGCTTGGCCAACGACGCCAGGTCCGAATGGCCGCAAGAAGATAAATGATAATATAGGCCGAGGTGGTCCAGCCCCCATCCGTCGGCATATTTGAAAGAAATGTGAAGGGGTTGGCTCAAAATGGCCTCGCTAGGGCCACCCACTAAAAGACCATGAGAGCGAAGCAACACAAACAGCCATGGGGTATTACTATAAAGTGTTGGCCATCGGTCTTCCCTTCTGATGAAAGTTATGTAGGGATAAATCCGGTCACTCTCCGGGTGCCAGAAGGCCGTAGAGGGTAGAGGCTCCTCCACTGGCAAGGGGACCTGCTGAAGAACTAATCGTTCGCCGCTCATGCGGCATAAGCCCTGAAGCGCCTTCATGAAGTTATCTTCGCTGATCTCCGGCAGTTTTGGCTCAGTCTTGGATGAGCGCTGCTTGACGATCTTACGAGCCTCTAGATAAGCCGTCACTTCAACATTCGTCTGGAATTTCAATTTCTTCAAACAAGCTGGGTCAACATCCAGAGTTGGCACTGGCTGAGAGTCCAAGAATCGGCGTTCGGCAACGGCCCAGCATTCTCTTCTCGATATCCTATAAAAGCATGTGCACGCATTCCACCATTTGATGTATTCTAGGGTCACCTGGGGAAAGCGTGCAGGAGCTAGAACTCTTAATGAAATCGCCTCTCGACGATGAAAGTAATCCCACCAAATGCGGGCTTCATCCGCTGATGTCTGGCTGGCCTGAACTCTGTTCGGCAATGCAAACTGTGTGGAACAAGGTAGAATTTGTTGATCATAACCAAAATTCTGACTGAATCAGAATGGATAATAGGGCTCCAGCCACAAAGTCCCGCTCTTGCGAAAACCAAGACGCTTGGCCTTATCGACAATGCCCAGTCAACTAGTTATGGCTCAAGAATTGGCCTTGTACACTGGGCATCGGAGATGGGATGAATATATTCTTCTGTTTCGTGGAGACGACACTCCCACATCTTGTTCACTAACGGACTTGAATGAGCAGCCAGGCTCCAAAAATGCAGAATACCAGGGGAATCCATCAGAACCTTGGTCAATTTCCCCCAGATAGCGAAGAGTTTGTCCGATGTCTGGGTCGGCTCGGCATTTGCAAATTCTATCATTCTCGGGACCAAAAGTGGTGATTGGAGTGCCCGAGGAGCAGCTTCTGAGAACAATGTACATACCCAAGCATTGAAGAAGTGAAGCGGACCAATTGTCCACAAATTTCTGGGGAGATGTGAACAATGAAGGTCCCCCAGCATTTTATATATCAAGCATAAAGCGACCGGGCAAAGTGAAAGCTTTGTTCCCTATGCCATCAGACAAGCAGGGTACATGGCCTCAGCCCTGATCACGCTTTCTTCGCCTTGTGGGAGAGCGAAGGAACAAATATAGTATGTCAAGTAAGCAGCACAATGGGTAATTGCATCGACACCAGTGGGGTTGGGTCCCCATCTCTGTCCTTCCTTTAGTGAAGGAGGGAAAGCCGCCTGCCGCCGAACTCTCTTCTTACATTGAACAGGAGATGGGGCCACTGAAGGGAAATCTTCATACTTTCGCTCCCCTCTAAAGAAATACTGAAGCCAAGTGCCTACCCTCACGTGCCTCTTCTCGCCAGGCTTGCGAGCTTCTCGGGTATCGTACGAGGAACGGCACAGAGTACGATATGCCTTCATCAGATATCGGTAGGCGAACCTAGTCAGATATCGCCCCTCGCCGTTGGTCTGATCTTTTAGCCAATCCAGCTAGCATACTTCTTCATACGGCTCACCGTCAATCGAGAGACCGCTCAATTGGGAAAGACTCCAAAGGTCCAAAGATGTTTCTCCTTCGGAGGTATAAAAGGTGTTGTACTCTAGATAAAACACCTCAATCATACCGCAGCAGAGACCCTTGGAGATCGGATACCGATACCTTGAGGCATATACACTATGGTATACTCTGACGTTGATCAAAACTGGGGCATTGTGCTGCAAGACATAGTCAGTGAACTCCACAGCTCCTGACCTGAAGGCGTGAGTGTCAGCGGCCTTCATATCAGCAAACTAGCCCACGACAATCTGGTGCTTGAAGTGCACCGCCAGACAGTCCAGCAAAAAGGGCTCCTCCCTATACCCCCATTTCAACGGGGCCAAGAATAGGCCAAAGGATGGCCTCTCTCGGTCTACGCGACCCGCATACTCGTTCCACCTAGCTACAATAAACTCAGGGGCTCTTGTCAGCAGCCCGTCCTGCGGTGTCAGCTCTTGCAATCCGAGCACGGCACCCCACTTCCGGGGCTCACCTGGCAAATATATAGGTCTCCCACGCATGATAAAGTCCGTCAAGCTGTCCCGTTCAGCAAGAGTTGCCTACTCGGCCTTTCGAGCAAGGAAGAGATCCCACTTTCCCTAAAGATTGAATCGACTTATAAAAGACATGAGGTGCTTATCTTTGGGATGGTCCATTCGGTAGCCTTCGCGGTGATCATATTTGAAGGAATCACTGTCGATAAACAACAAGCGGCCAGTGTCCACTGTGTCAGTATCTGAATCAGAAGACTCAGCGACTATAGCCAGTCGGTCATGGCCTCTATTTAGAGAATGAACAACTCCCCAAGTCACCACAGCACGGGAAGAGGAGGGAGAGTCAGATGCTATGGTGTCTACATCCAAAAACAAAATAAGAAAAGAAAACAACAAAAGATTAGAGGACTACTTTTCAAGCAAGATTCTGATGAAATTTTGGTAGAGCCTCCCCTAGCCAGGGAGCATGCCAAAAGAAAGTGGGAACACGTCCATTAAGAGATGGTCCCTAAACTAGGCCGTGGGTGTCACACCGAGGCCGAATAGGACACTCGAGGGTTTAGCTTCGAGTGAAAGCCTACTAGAAGCCTCCCGGGGCCTGGAAAGAAGGGGTTTTGAAGCCCCGAATCAATGTAAACAGCCTCCCGCCCTCACCAATAGCCACCGCCGCCACCGTCGCCGCAAACCCGAAGGAGGAGCTCGTCGCCGTAAGCAGAAGGGAGAGGAGGGGGCGAGCTAGGGTTTGGTTTGAAAGGAAATGAGAGGAGAGAGGAGAGAAGGGCATTATATAGGGGGTGTTCGAATGGCTTAATCCAGCGCGGAAGAGGGCACGCCGTTTTAGCGACTTCCCATGCCAGTTCGAACTGGTTTTGCGCGCCGTAATTGGCCACACCAGTTTAATGTTATGAAGTTGTCCCCATGCGCCGTTTTAAGCCCGTGCTATCAACTCCCACGCCGTTTTAATGGCACGGCCTGTTCTCTGCGCCTTTTAAGGTCGCACAGACACTCTCCGTGACGTTTTACATTATCTCTACTTTCTCACGCCGTTTTAACACGGATTGTCATCTCCCCATGCCGCATTAACGGCTCTACGGCTACGCCAAGTCAATGGTCCATGTTGGTCAAAATGAAGAATATGCTCAGTCAAAGTACATCTGCCGGTCCCGCGTCACTCGTTCCTCACTTGCGACACCCGCGGCTGGGGGGCATTTGTTGGCACTCGAAATATAATCAAATGGTAGTTGTGCCTAAACGACGGAAGGATGCGATCCGCCAAAGCATAAAAGTCAAAGAAAATCAACAAAGAAGGGTCCTCTCAGACTATTGAAGCCTTAGGTCACCTGACAAGAGAATCAGGGACTCTGTAACTCATCACCTTGGGATGTTCGGAAGGAGTCTTCAACAAACTGACAATGTCGTCCAGCCTGCCGAAATCAACAAACCTAACAAGCCGGCATCGACTCGATCGTGCCTAACAAACCCCATACTCCGTCCAATCAGGACGAGAATGCACCTGGCGGTCCCCCACCTGATAAGAAACCCTCCCGAGGTGAAGAGACGTCCCTGGCTCCTCAGAACAAAGAGTCAACGGCCATGTCAGCGGAAAACCTGAGTAATCCGAATCGGGTACATCTTCTTACTGGAAAGGTCTGTAAGTGACCAAAAAGCTACCCAGTCAAGACAAAAGTGCTCCGAGTGGTCACCCAGTCGACGAGAATGCCACGCATACGCACAGAGCAGACCTGGTAGCACCGATCACAGTGCCGAGGGTCATGTCAGCGGAAAACCCGGGTGGCCAAATTGAGGGTTCGGCTCATGCCGGAAGTTATTATTCAAGGGTCCGATGGCTTGCAAGGTATTTTCTCATGATAATCCAGCAAGGTCGAAGTGATATAGGCTCAAGATAGCCCCTAAAGCCGGTCCGAAATTCACAAACGGACTTGATTCATACAAAAGTCAAAGAGAAGTGTTAAACGGCGCACTCGCCCCCACCCGGCGTCGCCAAATCCGGTGCACTCGCCTTTATCTGGCGCACTCACCTTCACCCAGCACCGCCAATACCGGCGTGCTTGCCTTCACCCGGAGCCCCTGATTCCGGCGCGGCCAAATCCGGCGTGCTATCCGCCACGCCGGATTAAAGCCCAACGGGTACAGCTCTATATAAAGGGCCAATCCGAATAAAAAAGAGAGAGAGGAAGGTTTTTCGAAGAGGTTTGGAGAAGAAGAAACTTGCCCGTGTGAGATAGCCCCCAGAGCGGCCGTCGTCCCGACCTTCTACAGAAGAAAGCCCCTCAAAAGAGAAGAGAAAGGGTCAGATTTCTGATACTTTGTTCTCGCCTGGAGAAGCAGAGGTGGGTACGTGAGAGCCTGAGTGCCTTCCCGTCTCTCCTCTTCCCCAAGTCTTCGATGATTTATCATGTAAAGGGGCGATGATATGAATCCAGGGTCCCATCCCTTTCTTTGATCTCCTCTTAATGATTGTTGCTTTTACTGCCTCTGGCCGAGCGACAACGCCAGACCAGCTTCATGTATATGTTGTTTCTACTTTTCTTATGCAATTGAATGGCGTTTTGGGTGTGAGTGCCTCTGCATACCTTGGTGTTCCCCTTCTTTTTTGCTGCATTTTCTCTTTATACTACATGTGTATCATCGTTTGATTCTATCCCTCGACAAGGGATACGCCCTGGGTCATCCAAGGGCTACATAAAAGCCATTCCCCTCCCCGGGGTCTCTTCGGTGGTCGATCGCATTGAATGGTCTGTGCTTATCCCATCCTTCAGGGTCATGTAGGCTTCGTTGCTCAATGCTGGAGCTGGCTCCCTCATCACTCCCCGCTCACAATCAAGAGTTGGGCGAGGTATAGCCGCTCCCACAGTTCGAATATCATGCTTTAAATATCATAAGTGTCCTAATATATGGTACTTATTAACTGTTCGAGCATTTGCCTCTTAAAACCATGCATGTATGCCGTCCCTCTTTGTAAGCGCCGCAACTTGTGCGTTCATAATCAACCCCCCCCCCCAAATGCTGACCAATTAATTTCCATGCGTTCAATTTATTATCAATTTACTGACTATCGGATGGCTTATTATCGTGTTTCTCTACCCTAAGAGGGGTCGGGTGAGGGTCTATCTGTATAACCCTTTTCCCCCTTCTCTGTTATATGGGTGATATAAGGGCGTTACTATGAGCATCATCTTTCTTACACTAATCTCGATTTGCCAGCCGGGGAGGGGGAACATTCTGCGTCAGATGTTCTGTCGCTAGCTTTCTTCTGAATCGCCAAAAGCCTATAAGGCACGTCCTTGTGACGTGGGATCTGAAAGGTCACCAGGGCGAACATAAACGAATCTGTCGATCCAACATTAAACCAAATCCACGTTCCCTGGGGAATCGTGGTGGCCATGGGTTTATGGAACCCCTCGTAGGCTGGCCCTCGGGATCTCTAGCCTGTCTGAGCCATTATTTGGATCTCTTGATAACCCACGGAGTATCGGTGCCCCTCGTAGGCTAGCCCACGAGGTTTCCGTCTGTTTGGATTCGCCGGTCGCCGTGTTGGCCTCCTGACATTTAGGAGTTCACCCCGGGCATCCGGTGGGTGAGTCTCCACTTTTCCCCCATGACCCTCCGAGATATGGGGAGGTGCTGCCCAATTTTTCTCTCAAACTTGTATGTTAAACTTGTTAATGATTAAGGAATAACTAAGCTATCATAACTCTGTCAACAAACACTTGGCTGATCTGCCTCGAACTGGGACAGTTTGTGCTTGAGTATGAACTTCGCACAGAACTGAATCAATCAACTCTTATCTTAATAAAAAAAATTGTGATTAACAAGTTTGAATTGAGCCACAAAGAGCTGTTGGAAGAAGGTTTGCTCTGATCTACCAAATTTCAGAAGAACTCATCGCCTAATACGGCGTGGCCGAATCCGGCACCCAAACCGGCGCGTCGGGTTAACCTCTCTCTCAAAACCCAGAATTTCCAAATCCCATTGAAACGACGTGAGGCCTAATCCGGCGCGCCCTTCCTGCCCCGCGCCGGATTAAGCCCTCTTCTACCCCACGCCGGAATAGAACCCCATATACACCACCGCGCCGGCTTAAGCCCTCTTCTGCCCCACACCAGAATAGAACCACATATACACCACCGCGCCGGATTACGCTCTCTTCTACCCCATGCCAGATTATCATGCAACCCTACTTCCATGTCCTTCCTCATGGCTGTACTTCCCACGGAGTCACCTCTAAGTCTCAGGTGTCAACTTCCTGCTTCAGTCTGCTTCCACTTCTTGGTTTCCCACTTAGGAGTTGAGGGCCGTCATCAGCCCGCTAATTAATAATGAGCATGGTCATCCCGTGAATGAGTAATGAGAATGGTGGTGATTACATTTATAATTCTCTTTTGGGTTTGCTGCCTCCAAGCTTGCTCATGCATTTATACCTATATACACATATACGGATATATGCGTTTATCATCTTCGGTATGCCTACCTTTGTCTCGGCCTCCCGGTATACCAAATGGTGATTTGCAAAAAATTAGATTATGTCTGATTGGAAGCTCTCACTACGCGTGATGGCGATCTTTAGACCTATGTTCTCCGCCGCGTACCGGAGGTCGGGTTAATAATACGATTGCATTTACATGCTTGAATGTGCATGCAGATCTTGTCCTTCAATTTGCTTGCATTTTTTCTAGCCTCGGCAGTTCTTTATGTTGGCAATTAATCAAGGGTTTTCCTCCTTCCCGGAGGATGTAATTAACGTCATAGCCTTTATGGTATGACGGACTTCTGGTCCCGATACGGACTTCACATTCATATGGCCAAGTCAGATCGAGCGCACAATAAATTTGTCACACATGTGACTGGCACGCCCTACGCTAAAATGAAGCCCCTAATAAATAAACCAAATAAATAAACCATAAAGAATTTAATAAAAAAATCTCATCCCTACAGTAACAGATAAGCAAAAATTTCCAGAACTATAGAGGCAATAGACTGGACAGTAAATTTAAGAACAATCAGGAAGAGATTATAACAATCATTTCAAGAGGGTGCTCGCTTTCACAAGAGCATAACATGAGGCTATCGGTTATAATATTGGCCATATGTACAATATGAATTCAAACATCTCTAGTCAAGAACATGTCAGAAATGTCATAGATCAATCTTGATTTTCATTGGTGCAATGCCACACCTGATCAATCATGATACCGGCACACGTTTGGACTTTGTCTCGTCCATGGGATCAGATCAGGACCCCGTCACTTTTAGTTCTAGCATTGAGTGTCAATCATGTTGGACCCATAGCCCCTTTTAAGTTCTGGACCAATTCCACGTCATTTAACGGCCAAAGAGTTCCATGGATCAAGTCATGTAAGAACAATAAGGTAGATTTATGGAATAGAGATTTCAAGGACAGAACTTTGGACGAGTATGACATAGCGACAAGTCCTCGTAAAACCATGATAATTCATGAAATTAGGTAATTGGCGTCCACTCAGACTGCCACCAATTCCAGAATTGGTGCCCACTGGGGTGGCCGCTAACTCTGGGAACAGCACAGGCATGAAGAAATAGCGACCAATCAAACAGTCACTAATTCAATTAGTGTCCATTGTCTAGTCGCCAATCCCAGACAAAGACAGACTTCTCACAGAGGCCAGAAACAGCGCTCTATGAGGGTTAGGGCATCACGTTTCTTCAGAGTGACGTGACAAACAATAGTTCCAGGGTTTTAAGGGTACAACCTGCTCGGTTGTCTTGAGGGAATCCAAGGCTAGCAGAGTCTTACGGAGATCTCAATGAAGAAAGTACCAGTCCGAAGGAAGGAATATCCCGCGAAGGTCCAATCATCACCAAGAGTTGAGGTGTAAGCGTGAAACAAAATAGGGACCAAGTCTCGGACGTGAGATAGTGGTGCCAATGAGATCCGGCGGTGTAGGATCGAGGAAAATGTGCGATGAAATAGTCACAGAAAACTATGTCCTAGCAGTGGCCGCTAATTATAATTAGCGCCCACTGTGTGGACGTTAATTCATATAATTTCCAGAATTTACTTTAATTACAAGCAAAATAGCCACTCTTTAGAGAGGCGCAGTATCATTAATCTGCGCCCAAGGGTACTACGCCTATTCTTTTATTTATTATTTATATATATATATAATCTAGGAAATAGCGCCTTCTCAGAGGTCGCTAATTCTTTTCCACAGGAAAAGGCGCCTGTCTAGAAGGGCGCAGGTTCTTTAATATGTGACACCGTCAGGGTCGCCAATTCGTCCCAGTGTTACACTCTGCAATGCATCCCTTGGATACGTTCACAGAGACAAAACATTGTTCATTTTTCTAAGATTGGCATGAACAGTAGCATAATGATGTTTACGAGGAATTTCAGGGATCTAATTAAAGACATGATCATGTAGAGAAAAATACAAGGATTCCAAAGCCATACTCATGTAGAATTATTATAACATGGTTACATAGTTATTAAATTTTGAACATGTGTGAATTATTAATTATGCTGCCAAAATTAGCGTCAGTGTGATGGTCGATCATTAATTAGCGACTAGTAGACGGTCGTTAATTCAAGAATTTGCACCATGTTACACAGTCGTTCATTAATTAACGGCCATGGATATGGTCGTCAATTCCTTTTCATGCAGTAACGATACCAGACGTTCAAAAACCATGTTTATGCATGTTATATATAAGCAGAAAGATCCATGAAGGAATCTACATGCTCTAATGATCTAACATGATAGTTAATTAAAGTTTTGCTTGGGAGATTGCCTACCTTTACGCTTGAAGGACAGAGACGTGAGAGGGAACAGAGGATGCAGACAAACGGCACAGCAGGAGGAAGAATAAGGTAGAGGAAGAAGCTCGTTTGATTCATCGCGCAGCAACAGCAACTGCAGCACGCCCATGCACAGGACGAAAAGAAGAGGACGACGCCAGGCGACGCTCCTCACGCACGGGACGTCGACGCAGCAGCAGCAAGACCAGTAACGGCAGGAGCACGGTGGCTCTGCCATCGCCTAGGGGTGTCTTATTTATAATGTTTCAAGTCCTAGTAGATTCCCAGAATGATTAAGAGTCCTACGTGAGTCTAAGAATCCTATTAGGTTTTAAATCTTCATGTGTAATCCTACTATTTCCCAAAACAGCTGCCGCTTCCTGGGTTTGATCAAACTTTCCCTAAGCCTCCATACACCTTTCTAACGTGGTTTAGGTTCTAAATTTCTCATGCCAATGTGAGAAGGTTTAGTATAGCCCAAAAACCTTATTGTAACAATATTTATGTATATACTCCTAGAGCCCATTCACTAAGATCACGGAAAGCCCACTTTATTTGTACTTTAAGCCCATTAATTTATTGCTTTAAGGCCTTTTAAGGTTTGAGAGTTGGGCCTTTATTTATAGTGGGTATTAAGGCCCATTTACTCTTTGAACTTTTATCTCCCATAATTTGCTATATGACTAACATTATATAGTCGTTATTATTTATTCTCTATTTAAACTTTCGGGTTGCTATAGAAAATAATGCTCATGACCCTCAACTCCCCTTTATTGAATGATGACACCAAATTAAGTTAATTTACGTGAAAGGCCCAATTTATGTGTGTAGTTGAGATTAGCTATAAAATATTTATAATTGTCTAATTATGTGCACTTGAAATGGTGTGTGTGACATGAATTATCGTAAAAGAATAGACACTCATCGTACCCCCCAACTTACTCATTACTAGTCCCTTAGCAATGCAAACATTTTAAAAACTAAGGACCAATAAAGAGTTAAAAGGTTTCATACCCTCATTTCCATATCCTCCTTCACAGAATCAACCAAAGGTCAAAACTTTGGAAATATTAATGCACACTAGCCGTAAATTTGAAATTGATGAACATGACTTAGAATATATCCCAAAGTTCAACCGCACTTGTGCTCGTGAAAAACTAAATCCATAGCTAGACAATTGCATCCCTCATATTGCTATTCTATATAGGTGTCTTTCAACTCTGCTCATTCTAGATCAGAGCATTACGTACAGTAGCTTTTGTCTGCCTTCTTTCTTCATCACTCTTTTTTTTTCAATACACACATGATGCTGCACATCCCTTCACTGTTTGACGCGAACCTCAACTCTTGCCTTAGGAGAAGCAGGTCCGGTTAATGGGATCATGGGCATTTTTCATAGTATTTTTTTTATTTACTTTTGCACTTATTTGACAAATAATTCGGCTGATAGCTTTCTAAAAATATCTCATCACTAAGGTATGCAGAGTGTCAGACACCACACCTAAATAGCAGAAAGCTTGTCCTACTTACTTCGTTAGTGTATAGATGATATATGTATTTTTTTCAAAGTGCTTGTGGACTTTAAGAGATTCTGATGTCAGTTTTCCACGGCTAGAACAAATAATAAACCATTGTCCTTCTCCCTAGTCTTTTTTATTCTGGATTTTATTTTAATGCAAGCATGAATCATGAAAACTCAATTGAGTATTTTTGACATTTTTTTCAACAAAATGATAAAAGCATGGAAAATAGCATGAAAATAATAGGTTTTATAAAATGCAACAAGAATTGCCCCCCGTCCAACTTAAATGGCATTGTCCTCAATGGCATAAATAATATAAAGTAATACATCAATGTAAAAATAAATTTTGTTGGGAAGGAAAGGTACAACCTGGGGCCTGTGGGCATGGCTTCCTCATGTATTGACTATGTTTTGACAACGACACCCTCACCACGGCTACATCTGAATACCTGAAAACAACACACTAGAAAATAAGTCATTAAACATTGGGTTGCCTCCCAATAAGCGCTAAGTCTACCATCTTTAGCCAGACACAATAAAACTCCATAACCAACAAGTTGCGTTAAGATTAATCCACCACGTGATCTTATCTTCTTTTAAGTTCCAACATTTGTGCCATGAAAAGATAAGATTATGAAAGAATGTACATGGACTAGAAATAGATTGGTTGTTAGCATGATTGATTTTGTCGCGTAATGCATATGTTAACAACTTTTCTTCCGTGCGGGTCATGTAAGAATCAACATTTATTATTTTTGGTTTGGCCCGCATTGCATACCATGGTGGGTTTAATAGGCCAAACGGACCTCTCCGGTCAGAGAATGAAAGAGGAATTATCATGTCATCAATTATAAAATATTCCTCTTCAAACGTAAGGTCTTTATAAGTGTTGAAAACATCAATGTTGACCTTGCTAAAAATTTCTTCTGCAACCTCAATTTTTGGAATTACGTAAAGCTTGGTGAGGTGAGAGTAGATCAGAGGGTAAGGGGCTCCCATCAAATGATTAGTGTCAAGGAGATGAGTAATATCAGGAGTGAAAGAAACATCCTCGTCAACATAATGATACTCATGGGGCTCAATAGGATCTGACAGATCAGCTAATTGTAGAATGTCCACAATGAAGTTAGATTCGCCGATGTCATGAAGAGGTAAACGATCAATATCTGCCCTTGGAATAAAAGATGCCTAATCGAGATGAAGGTCATGAAGGGTAACCGACTCCTCCTTTACCCAAGAGAAATAATTTATAACTTCACTCAATTCATTCTCCACTCGTACATCCTCTTCGTCCTTCTCTTGGAATAATGTCTCCTCAATTTCAGGAAGAGAAATTGGTGGAGTTTGAGCATTAACTAGCACCTTACTTTCCTCTTCTTCTCCCCCGAACTTGAGATCAATAACTTCTTTAGAACTCTCCTCATAAGGGCAATTAAGCTCAAGCTCCTCGAGCTCTTCTTTTTGATCATCATCATAACTATAGCTAGCTCTCCCTAAAACTTCCTGATAAGCCACCTCCATATTTCCCCCATTATTTAAATCAAGAGTGATCTGAGTATTGTGTTCCTGGAGAATCATAGGTTGATCACAAAAGCTTTCATTATGGTCAAATTTTGGAAGTTGGTATGCAGAACTTGCATTTGAGTAGCTAGGTAATTGATCCACTTCCATGCCCTTGATGTTCTCAGCAAGTCGATCTAGTCAGGCCTGGATGGATTGATTTTGAGCCATGATAAATTGATGGAATTGATTAAAGCTCTCCTCCTGATTGAGAGTTGGGCGTGGAGGAGATAGATATGTAGACTGAGAAGTAGAGTTCGAAGGATAAGAAGTTGAATGATGATCAGCTTGATAGTGAGATAGTGGAGAGGATGTGGGTTGTCCTCCATAGTGGGCTTGATCATAAAAGTTATTTGAAGATGGAGTCCAATTTTGAAAGAGTTGATCCGAAGGACTTTGGGTCGGGCCTTGATAAGAATCCCAAGAAATATTATGTTGTCTTCCCCAAGAAGAATCATAGGAAGGTGTGGAGAGTCTTTGAGCAATTTGGGCTTGTCCTTAGGTGTGAGATGAATCATAGGGCCCATGAAAGAATTGAGTAGATTGGGAATGGTCATGAGTAAGGGATTGAAGCTGAGCCCCCATGAATGACGGCCTTTTGTTGTTGGCCTACCAAGAGTATTGGCTCTCATAGTGGGTCGGGCCAGGTTGGGTGAAAGGTAAAGCTTGAGTTGGACAATTGTCAACATAATGGGCCGATCTAGCTCACATGTGATTATGCTCTTGATAATAAGGTGGCATGAAGGAGTCTGGATTCATTTCCCAAATAATGGATCAAGAAAAATGGTCCAACAAGTCCACCTTTTTGAATTTACGAGCCCACTCAAAGATAGGAATTTTTTTCACCTCTTTTTTTAGTTTTTTTTAGTTTATTATTTGTTTATTTTTTTTTCTTTTTTTATTTTAATGATCAATCACCAATTCTAATAAATGATGACTCTACACTCACTACCAAGTTGGTCCACCGGCCAGGTAAGAGGTGGGACAGTGGGAGGTTTCCCTTCTTTTCACAAGGCCCTAATTATTGAATCACTTGTCCTCTTAGGCGTTAGCCACTTAACCTCTAGCCTAGACACCGATTTTCTAAAATAATAGTAGGTCCATTTTTATGTTTTTTCTTTCTTTTATTTTTTTTTGACCTTCCAAGGGCAAACTACCTCCTGGGATCTTCAATGGTACAACCAGCCTAGTGATCGAAGAGGGAGTCATTCGATGTCGGGGACTTACAGAGGTATTGGAGAAGGAGATTCCAGTCTGATGAGGGGAATTCTCGATCGGAGGGTCCTTCTAACTCCAAGAAGAGTGTGGCTAAATTACCCTTAAGAAAGTTTTTTTTGATGTAAAGTAGGAAAGTGAACTACATGTAGAAAGCTAACTACATATGGAAATAAAATCAAATCAAAGGAGGGAAAAAAAACTAACCTAGATAGTAATCTCTCATCTTATTATTATTATTTTTTAAATACTAATAAAGGAAGTGAAAAAAAGAAAAAAAACATACCTCACATTTTTTTGATTTTTTATTTTTCTACTTTTTATTTTTTCACATGACCTTTACCTACAGATTTTAGGTTTCTGTGATGCTTCTTTTTTCGGTATTTTCTGAAATTCACCTCTTTGCAGACAGTTCATGCTTTCTGCGATGCTTTTCCTGCCAATTTTTTTTTGTAATTTTAGGTCTAAATTTCCCCCCTTCTTTTCTTTTTTCTGTAAAATAAAAACAACACAAGTTAGTATTAATATATATACAAAAGGAAACACAAAATTATCAACCAAAAAATCTAAAGCCTCCTCGGCAACGGCGTCAAAAATTGATGCGAGCGGATGCTCGTCGTTAAAACGCCGCGCACACAATTTCACAAAATTTCGCACTCACACACAACAAAATTAGGATTTAAAACATAGTGGTGAATAAGAGTAGATCTCACGAGGAAGTTAGAACTTTTAAAGTTGAAAACCTTGTGTTCCTTGAAAAGAAAGATTGTTGACTGAGTTTCAACGTTGAAAATGAAAGTGCATCTAGTAAATCTAGCTAAAGAAGTGCGGAGGGTTGAAGAAAAGAAGTATAGAGAGAGAGGGAGAAGAACAAGAGAGAAAGAAATTGCTCAACCAACTCTATTGCTTCAAAAATAAATGTTTACAATGCTATGAAAAATGAAAGTTACACTCCAAATGAAATTTGAATAACAAGAAAAGAAGAGAAAGTGCGGCCAAGAGGATGAGGAAGACGTCGTTGTCCATGCTGCTAAGCCTTTGATCGCCGCCCCGCCTTGAAATAGACACCGCCATGAGCGGGAGATTGTAGAAGTAAAGAGGAGAGATCTAGGAGAGAAATAGAGGGGGATGCGTAGAGGAGTGAGGATTAACTAAGGGGATCTAGGGGATGAAAAGTAAGAGAGAGAAGGGTGACCTAGCTAGGGGATGCAGAGAAGAAGAAAGGGAGATGGGTGAGGGCGCAAGAGAGAAGAAGAAGAGAAGGATGAAGGGGGCGCACTAGGGTGAGAGGAAGAAGAAGGTGAAGCAATTCTACTCTGTCCAAAAAAGAAAAACTCCCTCTTTTCTCCATTTAGTGGGCTATTTATAGGGGTAATGGGTCAAATGGAGGGTGGAGATTGTGTTGGAAGAAGATGGAGGGTGAGGATAGGAAGGGAAGGAGGTGAAGGAAGGGGAGAGAGGAGGTGCCCCCCCCTCTTCTAGGGTTTGGGGCGCCCCTCTCTCCTTTCCTATTTGGGTGGAGATCCTCTCCACTTTCTTCTCCTTGATTCTCTCCTCTATTTTCTCCAAAATAAATCCTTCCGTTATCTTCTCCTCTCACAAAAAATGGTTGGTGGCTGCCTTTGACTTGGTCAAGAGAGATGGGGGCGCCCTAGGGCTTCCCTCCTCTGGTTTTGAGACTATTTCACCCTTGACTTGTCTTACAATTGTCTTGAGCATCGTGCATACACACAATTTTGATTTAGTCCATAAAAATTACCACATTGTGTATTTAAATCATAAATGCTCATAATTATGTAAAGTGAAATTAATACTCATGGCCCTCAACTCCCCTTTATTGAATGATGACACCAAATTAAGTTAATTTACATGAAAGGCCCAATTAATGTGTATAGTTAAGGTTAGCTATAAAATATGCATAATTATCTAATTATGTGCACTTGTAAATTATCATAGAAGAATAGACACTCATCACCCAGCACCCCTACAACTCAGTATGGGTCTTCCCAATTTGGAGCCAGCTTCCCCGCAATAACTCTGGGATTGGTGACACTGGCATGGCACAGCACAGGGTCCCCGGGAGGAAATAACGCTCTTTAACCCGGGCATTGTAATATTGTGCCAGTCGCTGCTGGTAAACGACTAGCCGAGTCCGAGCATGATCTATGTCTTCCATTAATAGGTCTAAGTTTTCTCATAGGGCCTGATTGTTCTGCACTTCGTCGAACTGGCTGACACTCAATGTTGGATTGGAAATTTATATTAGTATGACGGCCTCAGAGCCATACGTCAAATGGAATGAGAGTTTCTTCTGTGGTGGTCCGAGCAGTGGTGTGGTGTAGCCATAAGACGCTTGGAATGGTGTCCACCCACAATTCGCATGCCTGCTCTAGATGAGTCTTGATGCCATGGAGGGTCCAATTGGCATTTTCCACCAAACCATTGGGCTGGAGGTGGCCCACCGAGGTGTAGTGGTTCCAAATCCCTAGTTTCGAGCACTTCTCTTAGAAGACAATGCTATCAAACTATCTACCGTTGTCAGTTATGAGGAGGCACAGGATCCCAAAACGGTAGATGATGTTGCGCAGGATGAACTTCCAGGATGCCTCACCCATGATTTTTCCCAGGGGTTCTGCCTAGACTCATTTGGTAAAGTAGTCAATGGCGATGATGAGAAACTTCTTCCCCCCATGGGCTTTTGGGAAGGGGCCCAGTATATCTACCCCCCACCGATCAAATGGGCGAGGCTCCATCACGGTGTTAAGCTGTGTTTCTGGTTGGTGATGTAGGTGGGCAAACATCTGGCATTGGGGATAGCTCCGTACATATTCAAGGTAGTTCTGCTGTAGCATGGGCCACCAATACCCCTACCTGATGAGACTTCTAGTGAGTGCTCCCCCCCCCCCCGATATGGCTACCACAGATTCCTTCGTGGACTTCGTGGATTGCTTGTTTGGCTTCGGTGGGGAACATGCAATTTAGTAGTGGTGCAGAGAGTGAACTCCTGAAAAGGCATCAATTGACGAGCGTGAAGTGTGTTGCTCGGGCTCGCACTCAGCACGCTTTCGAGCGGTCATCGAGCTGGCGTTGGTGTAGGAGACAGTCGAGGATGGGGTCTATCCACGATGATTCATAGTCAATGGCATTCACATGAGGCTCTGGCTCGTCAATGCTTGGCAGCTGTAGTTCCTCGACTCATACTGCCTGTGAGCATGCAACTGAGGTGGATGAGGCCAAGAGAGAGAGGGCGTCTGCTCAGGTGTTTTCTACCCTTGGGATGAGAACTACCTCAAAGTGAGAGAGCCCGAAGAAATCTCCTTCATCTTTTGGAGGTATTTGATCATAATTGACTCCCGAGCCTCAAAGTCTCCGCAAACTTGACTAGCGACAAGTAAGGAGTCAGTGTATACCCAAAGGTTGGATGCTCCGAGATGCTTTGCCATGTGGACGCCAGATAGCAAGGCTTCATACTCAGCCACGTTATTGGTGGTCGAGAAGTTGAAGTGTAACGCGTACTATAACTCGACCTCTTTGAGTGATAAGTGGACTAGACCCGCTCCGCTCCCACTTACACAGGATGACCCATCCACGTACAGTTCCTAGGCTGGCCCGGAGGAGCGCTCAGATCATTCCTCGTCAGGGAGAGTGCACTCAGTGACGAAGCCTGCCAAGGCTTAGGCCTTGATGGGGATCCTCAGGCGGAAACTGGTGTCGAACTCCCCTAACTCGATGGCCCATTTGACCAATCTCCCCAAGGCATCAGGATTCTGAAGTATCTGGCGTAGAGGTTGGTCGATCAGGACCACTATGGCATGGGAGAGGAAGTGTGGTCACAACTTACGAGCGGCTGTTACTAAGGCGAGCGTGAATTTTTTGGTCCTCGAATACTGAAACTCGGGCCCGTGGAGAGCTTTGCTCATGTAGTAGACAGGCTTCATGCTCCTTTCGTCTTCTTAGGCGAGCACCACGCTGAGTGAGCTTGACGTTACAGACAAGTGAAGTAGCAGATGTTCTTCACTACGTGGCTTGGAGAGGATTGGTGGTGAAAAGAGGTATCTTTTCAAGTCTTCGAAGGCTTGCTCGCATTCCTAATCCTAGTCTACCCATCCTTTTCTTTTCGGTGACTTGTTGGCTTACTTGATGAGCCGGAAGAAGGGGAGATACCTCTCAGCAGCTCTCGATAGGAATCGGGTAAGGGTGGCTACGCGACCGAAGAGGCACTGCACGTCCCTCACCCGCTTTGGTTGCTTCATCTCCAGTACTGCTCAGACTTGGTAGGGATTGGCTTCAATGGCTCAGTGAGTCACAAGGAAATCGAGGAACTTGTCTGACCTTACTCTGAATGCACACTTATTCGGGTTGAGTTTCATATTATACCTTCGGAGCGTAGCGAACGTCTCTGCTTGGTCCTACAGATGGTCAGTCATGAGTAGGCTTTTGATGAGCATATCGTCAATATATACTTCCATGTCGCAGCTAATCTAAGGGTCGAACATATGGTTGACTAGTCATTGGTATGTGGCTCCTGCATTCTTTAACCCGAATGGCATGCGCGTGTAGCAGTAAAGGCTATGGTCGGTGAAAAAAGTTGTCTTGTCTTGGTCGGGCTCATGCATGTTGACCTGATGATACCCTGAGTAAGCATCAAGGAAACTCAGCATCTCATGTCCAGCCATTGCGTCGACAAGCTAGTCAATCCGCGGCATAGGAAAGCTATCCTTAGGAGTGGCCTTGTTGAGGTTGGTGCAGTCAACGCACATGCACCACTTCCCATTGCTTTTGGGGACCAGGACCACATTAGCAACCCAGTCTGGGTACTGGGTTGGTCGGAGGAGTCCCGAGCACAGCTTTTTGCTTACCTGCGCTCCCTTATAATAGCTTGTCGCTCGGGATTACAGCGTCTCTTGCGTTGTTGGATCGGGCGGCATTTAGGGTCCAGTTTCAACTGGTGGGTGATTACCTCTGGTGGTATCCAAAATAGCTCATCTTCAGACCAAGCAAACACATTCTGGTTCACCACTAAGAAGTGCTGGTAGGCCTCTTTCTCTTGCTCGGGTAACATCAAACCGTTCTGCAAGGTGCGGTCTGGGCTCTCGCCTACTTGGATGAGGAAGAGGTCTTTTGCTGGTGTGTTTCCATTGGGCCCGGGTTTGTCTACTCTAGCCTTCTTCTCTGGCAGGGCATCTTCTGCCTGTCTCTCATTGGTGGAGATTGAGTAACACCGACGGGATTCTCCTTGATCACCTCCTACTTCCCCTACCCCATGGGGAGTTGGGGGTTTTAGTTTCAGGTGATGGGAGGAGGGGACGCGCCACAGTGTACCCAAGATTTCTCGGCCAATGATGGCAATGTAACAAGTCATACCTCAAACGACCATAAAGTCGGCTATAAAGGTCACGTCCTATGGAGCTATCCTGAATGTGATCGGAAGGGAGATTCACCCCTCGGGTAAAACTATCGAGCCAAAGAATCCATATAAGAGAGTGTGTAATGGCGTGATATGATATAAATTCATAGCCATGAGGACAAGGTAATCATAGGAAATCACGTCGGGCCCACTTCCATTATCCACTAGAATTCAATGCATTGTACATTGATTAACAGTGGAGGATGCTACAAGAGCGTCAGAATAAGGAGTGGTTACGCCTGCCAGATCGTTGTCTGAGAAGACAATGGGATCCTTGAGGCGGTCCTGAGCATCGTTGTTGCGGCGGCTCCCATCACCGCGATCACTCTGGTGGACTCGGGCAACATATGCCCGGCATGTACTGGACTGTCCCCTCCCAACGCCGACCCATTGGAGATCATCATGATCTCCTTCCCTTTGGGCCAATTGTCGATGGGGGGAGGTGTCTGGGCTTTCTACTGTCACTTTCCAGTGGCCTTGGTGATGAATTTTTCCAAGAGTCCCCATCGGACCAACTCTTCAATTGCATCTTTGAGTCGGATGTAGTCAGTAGTGTCGTGGACGTGGCCGTAGTGGAAGCGGCAATACCTCCTCTAATTTATGATCCTTGAGTTGGATTTCATCTTTGGGGGCCACTGGTGGTAGGGCTCCTCACGGATCTCCATGAGGATTTGCTCTAGTGGGGCCCTCAGTGGGGTGTAGTGCATGTACTGGCCCCTATCTCTCGACCCCTCCTGGTCACGGCATTCCCGATCACGGTGCTCGCGCTTGCTCCTGCCTTCTCATGGGGATTCAACCGCCCTTTTAGGGTCAGGTTGACCGGTCCTAGCCGCTTGGCATAATGCCGCATTATTCTCCTCACAACTAGCATGTTTTTGGGCTAGGGCGAGGAGTTCCATTAGTGTCATTGGAGATTCTACCCCGAGTGTTCGCCGGAGTATAGAGTCTCGGGTGCCTTGTTCCAGGGCGGTCGTGGTAATGCTGACATCTAGGCAAGGAATACGGAGATCCTCTCTCCTGAAATGGGATACAAAGTCCTATAAGGACTCCTCATGCCCTTTCTTGATGGCAAGGAGACTCGCCGCTGACTTGGCCTACTTTTTGCAGCCGACGAAGTTTTCCTTGAATGGTTTTTTCAACTACTGGAAGGAGGTAATGGCCCCGGCGGGAAACGACTCGAACCAAGTTTGAGCATTTTCCCACAAAGTGGTGATAAACACCAAGCGCTTCATAGCATCTGAGGCTCGGTGAAACACCACGTTGGATTCAAAGCTGTGCATGTGATTGGTGGGGTCAGTGGTGCCGTCATACGGGGTAAACGTTGGTAGTTGAAACTTCAGGGGGATCGATACTTCCATGATCTCCTGGGAGAATGGAGCATGGAAGTCTGAGTCATCATCGACGAGCCCTCTAGTTTGCGCAGTCTGCAAGATGTCATCCAGATAACGGACCTTCACCTCCAGCTCGCGATCTACTTCCGTGTATCTTCGAAGTCGTTGCGCCATCTCTGGGTTGGAGTGCAGTGGGGGCATGGTGCAAGCAGACTACGCGGGCATTGTGAGTGTGTGGTGGAGATGTGGGAATGCTCACACGCCAGGTTGGATTCTGCCACGATGGGAACACCTCCGTTTAAGGGAAGTCCTGTCGGAGTGTAATCCTACTCCGTTTGCCTGTTAAGGAGGCCTTGGCACTAAGTAAGCACCTGGATCTGGTGGCACATCTTTGTTAGTTCGTTTGCAACAAGGCCAAGGGGGGCCGCGTCGGCCGCACCTTGGGGTGGACGGGTAGAGGAGGATGCTTCCTGTGACTCCTATCTCAAGCTTGCGGCTCGTCGGGAACCCTTGGCCCCCTGGCAATTACTAGCATTGCGGTAGCTTCCTCGGGGTGCCATGGCTTCTTGCTCGATTCTCACAGACGGCGTCAAAAAGTGTAGAAATAGGAAAGTGTTCCCTGGACCTCGTACCTCATCTTTAAGGTTTGTTTGTTGGGGAAAAGCTATCGACCTCCTGGGGAAACCTGTAAACACTGTGAGATGGTGTCAGAAGGAGCCCTGGGAATGATCCTAAGGGACAACCCTCTGATTCATAAGTCAGAGACACGTATATAAGCTAAGAAGCAGGGAGAAGAGAGTCAGAGTGAGGAGGAGAGCTTGATCAAAGGAGTGATGTCCTGGAGAGTGCTAGACGGGCCTGAAGGATGCTCGGAGAGGCAGGGAGAGAAGTACCACAAGGGGACCTCTCTAATCCTACCCCGGGGTGGGGATTCCTTCGTCTGCTATGTGGGGAGCTCTGATCTCTGTGAGTGGCCCTGTGCAAGAGCATTTGGGGGGAGTCTCTGGCCATATTTATGTGAATCTCTCCCTTTCATCTCCGGTGAGGTACTATTTATACAGGCCGCGGTGGTACCGACTGTTCCCTTGCTGGGCAATGGCGAAGATCATGGGGAGAACGCCTCCATATCATGGGGAGATGCCCATTACTCTCTTGCATGTTACTAGAAGGGAGACCTCGTGGTGGGGATCTCGGTGTGACCTGTTCCTCACCGGGGATAACTCGGGGATGGTGGTGACAACATTCGCCCATTGGCGAGTTCAACGGCGCCCGAGATGCACACAATGATTCTGCCTGTGGACTGGCAGAGCCTCCTTGGGCCTCTACTGGGCTACAATGAACGGCTAGGAGGCCGGTGGTACGGTCTGTTACGGGCTCAGCTGAACTGGGCCAATAAGGGCCTGATGATATCGGGCTGTACTGGACCTGGCGTGTAATGCCTTTGGGTCTCGGATTGTGTTTTCACAGGTTACAGATCGTCTCTGTGCTGATTTTTAGAATTTAATATTGAATCTCCGAACCCTTAAATGGCATTTATGGGAATTATTTTGGGTCCATGGTGGCGTGTTGCACGGTCTTGCTTTTCCTGGAATTTTTCTGAGTCAAAATATATTTTTCGAAGTTAACATGAATTTTCTAAACTAAAAAATAATAAAAATAAAAACCTTATTTAATCCCCCTCTCCCCCTCTGTTTCTCTCATCTCTCCCTCTCGCGTCTTCCCCTCTTCCTCAGTCTGTCGTCACTCTCTCCCTCTCTCTTTCTCACCTCCGACGGTCGACGGAGGTGAGATCGAGGGCGCGTGGTGGCGTGACGGCGACGGTGTGCGGCGAGGACGAAGGCAAAGAGTGGCGGTGAACGGCGAGGTGGGAGCGATCGTGGTTGTGGGAGCCGGCCATGGGAAGGATGGGTGTTTTCACGGGATTTCGGTCGTTTAAAGCTTCGAAAAGGTAGGTGTGAGCGACGTCACGCGGTTCGGAGAAGAGCGGGGAAGAGGAAGAAGCGGAGAGCACGCGGGCTCCTTCTTTTTTGTTTGTTTTGTTTGCTGCAACACAGAAATGAGAGGAAAGAGAGAAGGGGCCACCACGGGAGATTGCTCCAGCGGGGCGAGCGGGACAAGCGTGATATAGCAAAATATGGGGGTTAAACGGCCATAGCGGGAAGTGACTCGCCGCGGCCTCGGGGGGACGGGAATGGTGCAAAAATTAAATAACAAGAATTGAAACGGCCATTGGGGAAGTGACTCGCCGCGGCCTCGAGAATATGAGCAGATAATAAGATGACAGAATATGAAGAGGATACAAAGAGCGGGAATTTAAACGGCCACTGGAGAAGTGACTCGCCGCGGCCTCGATGATAAGAGCAGAATATAACAGAATATAAAGAGAATATAAGAACGGAAATTTAAACGGCCATTGGGGATGTGACTCGCCGCGGCCTCGATGATATAAGCAGAATATAACAAAACATAAAGAGATTATAGGAATAGAAATTTAAACGGCCATTGGGGAAGTGACTCGCCGCGGCCTCGATGATATAAGCAGAATATAACAAAATATAAAGAGAATATAGGAAACAGAAATTTAAACGGCCATTGGGGAAGTGACTCGCCGCGGCCTCGATGACAAGGTGTGATCGCCAGGGGCCGAAAGACCCCAAAATAAGAAAGTGATCGCGCCTACCTCAAGAGCGGGACATGGCGGGTTGCTTCTTCCTCTCCTTTCGGCCGGCCGACGGAGAGGGCTTTCCTCGGGTACCCTTGCAAAACAACGACAAATAAATGACAAGTGGATTAGAAAGATGGAGGTGTAGTATTCAAATCCTCGCGGTAAAAATAACGAAATGATGGCAAGACACACACCTGGTTGGTGTTATCTTTTAAACCCCTCTCGGACTCGAGTAGGAGGAAAATGAGATGATGGATGCAAGAAGTATAAGAGAAGAGGCGCCCTTGTGAAGGGGGATAGAGGATGCAATATGATGAATGTAAAGAACTATGGAGAAAAAGGGGAAGAAAAGGCTTATTGGATGAGCCGAGGGTGAAATCCGGCGGAGCTCCGGCAGCGTGGGGACGACGGGGAAGCGCGGTGGATGAAGACGACCTTCCTCTCGCGAGCGTAGGCACCCGAGAAGCCGGCAGAACCTCCACCTACAAAAGACCCCACGGGTTAGAAAAATGACTCCGTAGCCTCTGGGCTCCGGCAGCCTATCGGATCACTGCTTAGCTCCCCCAGAACTGAGGGGGTGGGCCTCTATTTATAGAGTTCCGGAAGGTGGAGGCGTCCAGGACCCTGGACACCTCCATCAGGGCCGAAATAATATTTTAATCTATTTTTATTGATTTTTTTGGAATACTTTTGTGGAGGCGTCCAAGGTCCCGGACGCTTCAAGCAGGTCCACCGAAAACCGACGACGGCCGCACGCGGTTTGGCACAACGCGTGGTTTTGTGAGCGGCGCCTCGTGATTCAAAAATGGGCGCGTCCAGTCAGCTAGACGTCTCTAAATTTGGCTTTTTTCACACACGACAAACCGTCGTTCGGTGGCCGGCGCCCGTGAGTGAGTTCATGGAGGCGTCCAGGGGCATGGACGCCTCCAAAAGTTTATTATTTTTTTTATTTTTCTTTTGTCTTTTATGCCAAGGCTGGCATTTTTATTTTTTTATTTGTTTTTATGGAGGCGTCCAGGGACCTGGACGCCTCCATTAATATATATATAATTTTATTTATTTTTTTTGTTTTTTATGCCAACTGGCATTTTACACTTATTTTTTATTTTTGTTTTTATGGAGGCGTCCAGAGTCCTGGACGCCTCCATAAATATATATATTTTTTATATTTTTATATTTGGTGTTGGGGCCCTTAGAAAAGAATAAAACAAATTAAAATCATGGGGGCGTCCAGGGGCCTGGACGCCCCCATTAAGACCCACCCGAGTCCTTGGATCGGGCGTCGGTGGCCGCCCGGCAGATATCCTTCTTGGTTCCGGAACCTCCTGATGCGTTCGACTGGTGTTGATGCCGTCCGAATGCCGTGACGTGACGATTCCGGATGCCGAAAAGGGCGGAAGAAGACTCAAGAAAAGGAAGCACTCAAGTGATTCAAAACGCGTAAGCCGTCGCGGGACGTTGTATAGTAATATGAGACTTTCTCAGGAGATGTCAGGAATGGCGTGTCTACAGCTGCCCCGCCTTGGCGTCTGCTTTGCAAGGGAGCGATACGTAGTGGAATGGTATCGAAGTGGAGTGAAATGGAGTGGGAGCGGACTGATAAGTTGATGCCAAGGTGTGATGAGACACGCTTGTGACGTTACTGTTTGGAATCTTTCCTGAAGTTTCAATGAGGCGACCTTGAAGGAGGTCTTTCAAATATTGACGATTGCTTGGACGGAGATCAAATAAGGGAGGGTGAGATGTGCACTCAGGCACGAAACAAAAGAAGACCAACTTCTCGGTGTGGAAGTACCTGGGTCATAAACCGGAGGTTTCACCTTTGGGGAGCGGTTACCAGCCAATGTGGAAGTGCTGCGGCCAAGGTGGGTCAAAAAGGTAAAGGAATATCTGAGGGTCTGTCCAAACAAGGGTCTCCTTTGGAAGAGCAGCGTAGGGCTGTCTCAAAGAAACTCAGTATTTCATTCAGAGTGGAATATCTCACATTTGTAGGATTTGAAACACAACGGCTTTCACAATCGAATTGCTTGAATGATCTTCCGCAATAAATCAAAGTCCTATATGAATGCATGCTGGGTTTAAAGAAAAATTTAAAACAAACAAAAATAGAAAATAGCCAAGGATAATATTGTCAACTTGTGAAGAACGGGTCAGGATACCGACCCGGTGAGCTGATACTGGGCTGGGGCCCGTTTATCCGCGCACCAACTCACTGAATGGAACCGTCGTCCCCATTCTATCACAAATTGACGGCCTATCCGTACAACCCAAACTCTTCCGGGATCATCACCGTTTTTGTTGAAGGGGAACTCAAATCCCAGATTCGTTCGGGCCGCAAGGTCCTTGACATGTTCTAGTAGCGTAAGTATCATATACTATGATGCATGACATGGTGGGACCAACCAATGAAAGGTGGGACAGGAGATAGGACAAAGACGTCCGTTAGTAAAACCTGCACAGGCCAGCAAAGGTTAGCAACATCAAAAGGTAGCAGAATCGCACCACAGTTCAAAGGAGATCCAGACAAAATCTTGACAATGACCACTGATGTGACATGTCCTGTCCTGTAGCACCCTTCCCTTCCTATAAGAACTCCCCTTAGGCTAGTTCATTCAAATGCACCAAGGTGGGTTTTGGAAGCTCAGGAGAGGAAGGAGAATCTAGAGATCTTCAGGATGGAAGGAGAGTCTTCCCGCGTTATGAAGAGGAGTAAGCCTAGCAGCGAGATTAGGCGACTTCCCGACCTCGAGGGTCATCTGAGTGGGACGATCATGTCGCATATGGTAAGCCGACTCTTTTCAAATTTCTGCACGTGAACCTTCTTCTTACTTCCTTCATTTCTTCTTCTTTCCTCTCCCAGCCATATCCACTCTTCCCAGGCCCGAGGAAGTTTTCCAAGCTGCCATGGCTTTCAAAGCTGACTTCCAACATCTCCATTGGCATGAGGGCCATACTCTCGAAGTGGCATCTGCAGGGGCTCCTTATTCACGCCAAGCATTACGAGAAGATTCGTATGGACTGGGCGGCTATGGGCGCGCTAGTGGAGGTCTGGCATCCCCAGACCCACACTTTTATCTTCCCGACCTTCGAGGTGACCATCCTCCTCGAGGAGGTGGAACTTCTGCTTGGTTTGAAGAAGTTCAAGAGTGACGGGAAGGTGAAGGCTATGCGGATGCTGACACGGGGTACTTCTGAAAGCGTCCTTGGAAGCTTCATGCCGCCCGACGCAGCTAGAAAGGTCCGTACTCAGAAGGGGATCGATCTTCAAAAGCTTGCGGAGTGGGTCATGAACGCCCTGAGAGGGTCACCAGACGATGACTATTTAGAGGGAATCATGAAGGGGTTCACCATTTGTCTGGCGGGTGCTCTCTTGTTCCCTTATACCGACAACATGGTGGAGGAAGACCAACTGGGTGCTATCTGCGGGATCTGGCGTGGAAAGAGGGTGGGACCCGCCGTCCTCGCCTATCTTTACAGCGGTCTTACTGCCTCGAGCCTGGGTAAGCCTCCATTTGGTTGTGCACTTGTCTTGAATTGCTGGCTGGATTTGCATTTCAAATTCGACCACCGCGAGGGAATGCCAACCGTTTCGAAGCTCTTCCAACAAAGCCCGCTTCACCACATAGCCGACGTGTTAGGCTTTGGTGGTACTGTAGTGAACCGCGTTCCGTGGTTGAAGAAACGCGAAGACTGGCGGTCTCACTTCCGCACCGTGACACAAGGCTTCTTCACTTGCGCACCGGCATGTTTGCTTTCGCTTGATCTTCTCATGAGGCCTTCTCCCGAAGTTGATCTTCAACTGATCGGCGCGACCGAGTTTGTTCTTTACAACGCGCATCGGTGCTGCCTCCAGATTGGCATCCCACGCCATTCGTTCCCGCCACCGACTGACATTGTTCCTTTGAAGAAAAGGGAGTTGGGCACTGAAGCGGATGCGAAGGAAGCGAAGGCCATTAAAGCTCCCTGGAAGACAAGTGTTGCGGGAAAGGCGTTAGCGCACGTGGTGGAAGAATGCGAGCCGTGGAGGGCTTATGTAACCGAACTGGGGAAGTTAAGGCCTAAAGCGCCTAAGCCCCTGATGTAGTTCACTCGGCTTTTCGGATGGAATAAAATTTGGCACTTGGATGTTTCGGACCCCCGTCCCCATAATTATTATCTTTTTTTATGGTTTTTTCTTTTTCTTTGTGTTTTTTATTTTGTTTGGATTATATACATATTCTTATATAAATATAAAAAAATTTATTATGGGGGGGCGTCCAGGGCCCTGGACGCCCCTATTATTTTTTATTTTAATTAAATTTTTTTTTTGTTTTGGGGGGGGCGTCCAACTTCATGGACGCCCCTAATTTTTATTTTATTTTATTTTATTTTTTTTTGTTTTGGGGGCGTCCAGGGTCCTGGACGCCCCAACTATTATTTTTTTATTTTATTTAATTTTTTGTTTTAGGGGCGTCCAGGCGTCTGGACGCCCCAAAATTTTTATTTTATTTTTTATTTTTATTTTTGTTTTGGGGGCGTCCAAGGTCCTGGACGCCCCAACTTTATTTTTTTTATTTTGTTTGATTTTTTGTTTTGGGGGCGTCTAGGCGCCTGGACGCCCCAAAAAAAGAAATTCCTATTTAAGGGCTCCCCCCCCCCTTTTGCTCACTTACTGTTCAATCTGACGACCCAGTCACCCAGACGACCTATTCTTAGTCCCCATGGAGCGAGGAGGATCGAGCCAGGTTCCAGGGAAGCGAAAACGACTGGCTCGTCGTGCGAGGAGGTTGAGGGATGATGCCGAGGAGGCTGCAGCAGAGGAGATTGCTGCGGAGGAGGGGATGGAGGTGCCTCTCCTGGCCGCGGAGGCTGCTGCGGATGCTGGTGACGCGGGAGAGGATGATCACGACCCGGTAAGTACCTCGGAATCCTCACCCTGTGGTTCAATAAGCTAAAACGGGTGTGCGAGAGGTGGTGAGAGAGAGGCGGGTAGTGAGAGAAGGAGGCGTCCAGGGACCTGGACGCCTCCATGTTTTCTTTTTCTTTTTCTTCTTTTTTATTTATTTATTAATTTTCGTAAATAATAAAATAAATTTAAAAAATTGTCTTGGACGCCTCCATAATTATATATATATTATATATATTTTTTTTATTTTCGGTTTTTGGATTTTTTTTTCGAAAAAGGAATAAAGAAAATAGGAAGGAGGCGTCCAGGGGTCTGGACGCCTCCAAAAATATATATATGTATATTTTTTTTTAAATAAAATAAAATAGTATATACAGTGTTATTGTTGATTACTGTTCATGATGCTGATGTGTTCTTTGTTGGTTTTGTGGTTTGCAGGGCGTGATGAAGGGCCGGATCAGCTGGTCCTTGGTGGTGGCAGCATACCGTGGGCTGCCGGATTTCCAGAGGGCGCGTGTGGACGCCATGGGCTTTGGAGCTTTCCTTAGGATCGAGCCCTTCCGGCTCGACCTTCCTCTTATCCAGGCACTGAGGGAGCGGTGGCACGCACCGAGCCGGGCGTTTCTGATGCCCTGGGGGCACATGGTGCCGTCACTGGAGGACGTGGCTCGGATCACCGGGCTACGAGTTGACGGAGAGGCAGTCAGCGGGGTCACCTACCCCGACTACCGAGAGAGTGCCCTGGACCTGCTGTGGTTAGAGACGAGCGTGACTGATAGAGACAGCAGGGTAGTCGGCCGAGTGGAGATCATGGAGGCGCTCGGATTCGTCGACCCGCGCCAGCGGGTTAGCGAGACTGGAGCGGAGTTCTTGGCTCGACTGGAGGGGGATGCTCGTGCAGCTTTCACCCAGGATCCGAGCGAGAGGGAGCTGGTGGATCTAGACCTTCGGAGGTTTCTTTTCTTCTTCCTGGGCCGCCTTCTGCTGGGGACGAAGGGGGATGGCATCCACTGCCGTTTCCTCGGGCTCTTGGCGGATCTGGACAGAGTGGGGCACTATGCGTGGGGAGCGGCTCTGCTTGCCCATCTGATTGCCGATCTCTCCCAGACTTCGGAGAAGGAGACGACAGTCAGCGGCTTCGCACCTTTCCTCCAGGTAAACATTTTATTTATGCATTCTCACAGTTAAATATGCAATTATTGTACTAATGATGTATGATGGATGCAGGTGTGGAGCTATTACTATTTCTCGATGGGGAGGGCTAGGCATGGGAACAGGAGGGCCGTGCCTCTGGCGCGGCAGTGGAGGCCGGTCGTGGTTGCAGCACCCCACGGCTACCAGCTGGCGTCACTTCGTCGAGAGCTGAGCGAGTATCCCGAGGCCATGGTATGATGCGTATGATTTTTTTGTGTTTATGCATGTGACTGAATGGTAACTAACATGATGTATGTATGGTGATGCAGGTGGTGTGGAGGCCCTACTTGGGCATGGGCGATGCTGGCCAGCCCTGGGTTGTAGCGGGTCTTCCTCGCTTCAGGCGGGACGTGTGGGTCCATTGCCTGAACGAGATTGAGCCGCTGCGGCTTAGACTGGTCATGAGGACGTTGGGGCTGGCCCAGGAGTGGGTAGACGTAGATGCGCCGGCCCGCATTGGGCGGAAGACCAAGGGGAAGGCGAAGATCGTGGACTGGCGTACGCGCTTCCCAGCACAGTACCAGGACTGGCAGCAGGGCGGGGTCCCAGTAGTGTCCCACGTACAGGATAGCACAGACTACATGAGACGGTACCGAGCTACGTACGGGGACCGCCTCTCCTTGGGTGGTATGGCAGGGGTAAGTGAAATGAAACTGCTCCACCTTTCTATATGTATATGCATGGGATACTAACTTATGTGTAATGCAGGATGCTCGTGATACCATGATCGCCGACCTGCGGGCCCAGTTGGCGGACGCCAGACGACAGTTGGTGGCCATCCGACAGGAGTTGGAGATCCTGGTGAGTTTATGCAATGCATTTTTTGTGACCTGGATTTTTGATGCTTAGCCTTTGACTGACGTTTGCCCCGTGTTTCAGCGGGCCCACCAGACAGCGGCAGCCGCGATGGCTCGTGGAGCGGGTTCCAGTTCGCGGGGCCCTCCTCCGGAGGTTTCTGCCCTCCAGGAGCAGCTGGCGTACGCGGTGGCTCGGGCTGAGGAGGCCGAGCGTGACCGCGAGGCTCGAGTGAGTGCTTGCTTGGCCGCGACCCTTTTCCAGCTACTTTCCTTCTATCACTGTTCTCTTACGGTGCATGCGTGCCTTGACAGGTGGCCGAGATCCGAGAGGCCCTGGCGCGTGCTGTTCGTGCTGAGCAGGAGCGCGATGCCCGGGTGGCAGAGCGTGACGCCCGGATTGCGGAGCTAGAGGAGGAGCGGCGACGGGAGGCTGAGGAGCTTCCTCGCGACGTAGTGGATCTGCGGATCGCCCTCGAGCTGTCGAGGAGAGAGGCGATGAGGGAGAGAGAGGAGAGGGAGAGGGATAGGGAGAGCGTGGAGAGAGAGAGGGAGAGGGATAGAGAGAGAGAGAGGGAGGAGCGACAGCGGGATCAGACCGAGAGGAGGGCTCTAGAGGCCCAGCTGCTGGAGCTCCGATTGAGTCTTGGCACGGCGGAGGGGAGGCTTCGGGAGAGTGAGGAGCGGTACCAGAGGGCGAAGGAACGCGGGGCGCGACTTCGTCAGTCTGGTTCTTTTTCCATGGGCAGCTACCTGGTTTCTTCGGCCGAGGAGCGTCGTCGCGCCTTCGAGGCTGGAGTGCCGCCGCAGGGCGAGGCGAGCACGGCTTCTCAGGGTTCACAGAGGTCGCGGAGGCCCCCTAGGGATCTCCGTCAGAGGAGGGAGGAAGGAGATGACCAGGAGGGTGATGGTGAGAGTTAGAGAGTTGCTTGTACGTCACCCTTCTCACTGTATGATGTACTTTCGGCTATTATATGAAATAGAAATGGCTTTTGTGTTGTGTGTACTTTTCTCTCTCCCACACTTTCTTTTTTTGCACTGAGTTATCCCTTGAGGCACGCTCCGCGAGACCTTGCCCTGAACAGCGGGGAACTATATTTTGCACGGGGGGATTTTGTTTACTTTTCCCCCTTTTGGGCGCGTCCAGGCGCGAGGACGCGTCTTAATCCTTGATTTTAAATTTAAAGCGACGGGTGGTCCTTTCTTCTCCCGTGCCTTACCCGCAAACGAGCCCGCCTTCCGCCGAAACGCGCTTGCCCCTTTTTCGTCTTCCTCCTCTTTTGATCGATGGAGTTCGGTGGGCCCGACCGTAGTGAAGGTGGAGAGGGACGAGGAACTCCTCGCCCAAGGAGGGACACGCCCGAGCACGGAACGACGTCCATGGAGGAGGAAGGGCCGCTTCGGGCCCCCGAGGGACCCGAGGGGCCCGATGGCGTGGGAGGAGGTGAACACGGTCCGGTAGGTCCTCCGATCTCTTCCTCTTTTAATTCATTTTGGGTTTTGAAGCGAGCCGGGCGAGGAGGAAAGGGTTCGGAGAGTGTTGCACTCAAATGATGGACGCGTCCTAGACAGGGGACGCGTTCCTTTTGACTGATATGGGACCCCTTTCTTGGTGCAGGACATGGCAAGGACCCTGGGCCTGGCCGATGAGTGGGCGAGTGCGGACGAGCCGAGCCGCGTCAGGAAGGATAGTCGCGGCAAGGCGAGGCTCGAGGACTGGCCCGTACGTCTCCCTGGACAGCAAGGGGGTGTACTGGTGCAGGACAGTGCCGACTTCCTGCGGCGGCAGAGAGAGAGTTACGCGGGGCTTCCCCAAGCTGGGGACACGCGTGGCATCGGCGGCTCGCGCGCCCAGCTGTCAGAGACTAGGCGGCAACTGGCCGTCGCTCAACATGAGCTGTCGCTCCTGGTAAGTTACGTGCCGCCCTTTTAACTTCAGATTTTGGAGTTTCACTGACGGCCGTTGTTTATTTTGTTCCAGCGTGCCCAGCAGACAGCGACGGTGGGAGCGGCTGGCGGATCTTCTAGCTCCTCGGCCCCTTTTCTCGAGATTGCTTCCCTCCGGGAGCAACTTGCCGGTGCGGTGGCCCGTGCGACCCGGGCGGAAGAGGAGCGTGACGCCTGGGTGGCGACTGTAGCGGAGCTGCGGCATCGTGGTGAGGAGAGACCTTCTCCAGACATCCTGGAGTTAAGGGTTCTTCTGCAGATGATGAGGAGAGAGGTAGAGAGAGAGAAGGCCGAGAGAAGGTCCGAGCGACAGCGGGATCTGACTGAGAGGAGGGCCTTGGAGGTCCAAGTGAGGGAGCTCCAGCTGGGCCTTCAGGCCGTCGTGCAGAGGCTAGGAGGGATGGAGACGCGCTACGAGAGAGCGCGAGAGTTCGGTGAGCGACTCCGCCAGTCCGGTCGCTTTGGCGCCAGTGGCTTCTTCGCCACGCCAGGGGAGGAGCAGCGAGTCACTGCTGCGGAGCAGGCGCCCAGAGGCGAGGCAGGTGCTACTGCACGGGGATCCTGGAGGCTTCTGAGGGACCCTCACCTCGGGGGAGAGGAGGAGAGTGCCCGGAGAGATGAGTGATGGTGAGGATTGGCGGGCTAGCGGACCCGTCACCTCTTTATGTTTATGATGTTTTTGACAACTTATGTAGAATTATGAATGGAGTGATTTGATTTTATGATGCTTGTTTGTCCTCTTGTGCGTTCCTTCTTCCCTACACTTCTTCTCCTTTGCACTGTTCCCATGTGACGGATCTGTCGAGACTCCGCCTCGAGCGGAGAATCACGTCTTATTGTGACCATTTTCCACGGGAATCTGCCGTCGAAGTCAATACTGACGGCCCTAGTTCCTTTTCCCGGATGTTGTGCCAAATTTTGCGGGCGTCCTCCAAAACATGATAGCGTATCCCTAGACAACATAGGGGCTATTCGTCCTATTCTTCGTCCAGTCAATCACCCTGTGCGAGCGGTGAAGCGACACATGGGGCCGCTTGGTCGGTGTCTTATTGCGAGGGCTATCATCGACAGGTGATGGAGGCAATCTTGGCCCGCACTCCTTCCATTTCTATAAATTTGTGTCCCTTTTATCTTCCTAGGTATATCGAGGACTAACTCAAGGAGCACAAGTTCTCACGGGAGAGGAGGAGTTCAAAATTCCGAGAGTTGAATGGAGGGCGAATCTTCCCACTCCTCGAAGAGAAGCAGGTCTAGTGGTAGTAGTTCCAGGAGGCTTTCGGACCTCGAAGGGCACTTCAGCGAAAGGACCCAATCACAACTCGTAAGCCAAGTTTTCTTGCCCTTTTCTCATTTTTTCTTCCTTTCTTGTGACCAAACCTCACCCCCATTCCTTGTATGTGTAGGTTGTGATGAAATCACAAATCTTGTGGGAGTTGGTAGTAGCGGCGTACAGGGGCCTCCCAGATTTTCAGAAGGCGAGGCTAGACGTGATGGGATTTGGTACCTTTCTTCGGATCGAGCCGATCAAGCCCAACCTGGTTCTGATCCAAGCTTTGTGTGAGAGATGGGACCCAGTGAGCCGGGCATTCCTGATGCCCTGGGGGCACATGGTGCCCAGCTTGGAGGATGTGGTCCGGATCACAAGCCTGAAGGTAGAAGGCGAGGCAGTGACCGGAGTCACTTACGCGGACTACAGAGAAGGTGCCCAGAAGTTACTGGGTCTGGACCTGGATGGTCGGAAAAATAGGTCGGTAGCTAGGGCGTCCCTCATGGATGCATTAGGGCTCACCGACACTCGTCGGCGGGATGATGAATCCTCAGAAGAGTTCATGGAAAGGATAGAAATAGGATGCCGCGCCGTGTATTGCACAGATTTCGGCAACTGGGAAAGATGTAACATAGATTTGAGGAGATTTCTCCTCTTCCTTTTGGGGAGATTGGTACTGAGCTCGAAAGGGGATGGTATCCAATGTTGCTTCCTGGAGCTGCTGTCAGACCTTGAAAGAGTAGGGTATTATACCTGGGGAGCCGCCATGCTGGCACACTTGTTTGCAGGCCTATTCCAAGAAACGGATCGTGAGATGACTGTGAGTGGCTTCACACCATTCATCCAGGTATTTTTTTTGGTTTTGCTTGTTTTGTATATTTTTTTTTTTTGTGTTTTTGCATGGTACTGATGACCTGCGCCGAGTAGTTATGGAGCTATTATTACCTCCCCATGGGGAGAGCTCGACATTGGCGACCTGCGATGGTGCCGCTAGCCAGGCGGTGGGAACCCATCATGAGTGCGGCACCCCTAACCTACCAACTGATGGTGCTGAGGCGAGAGCTACAGGAGTTCCCTGCAGCGATGGTAAACTGGAGACCCTACTCAGACATGGTCGATGCCGATCAGCCGTGGGTTCTAGCAAGTCGTGCCCGGTTCGGACGTGAACTGTGGATGCACTGCCTGAATGAAATCGAGCCGCTCCGGCTACGATTGGTTATGAGAACCTTAGGACTGGCTCAGGAATGGGTGGATACGGCCGCGCCACCTCGTGTCGGGAGAAAGACGCGAGGACCGGCGACCTGCATTGACTGGCGCGTGCGGTTCCCTGAACAGTACGAAGACTGGCAACGGGGTGGCACGATCGTAGAATCGCAGGCGCGGGACAGCGAAGACTATTTGCGTCTATATAGGACAAAGTACGCAGAACGGTTCCAACCCCGGGGACTTGTGGAGGTAGGTTTCCCCTTTTCTCTTCTCTTCTTTCTCTTTTCCTTGGTTTTCTGGTGAAAATGCTGACTTGTAAGGCCGCAGGATGTCCGGGATGCCATGATAGCGAATTTACGAACTCGCTTGGCAGAGATGGAACAACAGTTGGGCGATACCCGCGGAGCTACGAGCGCCTTGGTAGGTGTACAGTACGTTCCTAGTTAAAACCCCAGATTCCAGATGTTGGCTGCTAATTCACATGGTCGCAGCATGCCCAGATTGGCGCAGCCTCCCCAGCGATGGGAGTAGGTGGTGCCTCTTCCAGCTTGTGGATTCCCACCTCAGAACTTGACTCGCTTCATGAGCAACTTGCTCACGCCACGCAGCGTGCTGCGGAGGCAGAAGGAATGCTTCGTATACAGGTAAAAGTTTCAGCGTTGAGTTCTCTTTGTTTACGCCTTATCGCGTATCTGAGATGGTACACTCGACAGGAAAAGGAGACGGAAGAAGCGCTTGCCCAAGCTGCGCAGAAGGAGGCTAGGATAGCAGAACTGGAGAGGGAACTGCGGCGTCATCCTGATGACGACTCATCCAGGGATGCTATGGAACTGAGGATCACTCTCCAGTTAGAGAGGGAAGACCGTGAGAGAGAACGGGCAGAGAGGGAAAGAAACGCAGAGAGAGAAAGAGCCAACAGTTTGGCTGAAAGGGAGGAGCGAAGGGCCATGGAGGCCCAACTATTCAAACTCCGAATCGGCCTTGGTCTTGCTGAACAGTGGCTGAGAGATGGTGAGGAGCGCTATCGAAAAGCACGAGAGCGTGGCTTTCGTGTTGGTAGCTTCTCTGCTGCTTCCGCGGATCAACGCCGGGATGTGGGAATAGGAAGAGGAGTACAGAGCGGCAGGAGTACCGCTTTTCGTAGTTGGGTAGCACCTTTGAGAGTGTTTTGCCCGGAGAGTAGTGGGACGAGTAATGCAGAGAGAGAGGGCGGAACTTGATGTAAATTTTTTGGTTTTTTTGGAATAAAAACAAGGTTCGGTTCGTTTGTTTTTCACCTTTGCTTCAGTTACCTGAATCCCTGCACATATCACTGAAACAAACAAATCAGAATTTCTGTTCTGACTTGGCCCCTTGCTCAATAAGCAAATGGTCACTGTGACTGTCCTTAATAACTGGTCAAGGGGCCAAGCCTTTATTTAACGAAGGCAAGGGAAAGATGCGGTGATGATAAATGCGACAGGCAAGCACACGAATACAAGCGGTATTAAAGTGAGATGATGCACGTAAATGCAATCATGCAAAATTGATTTGTTTTCTTTTTTATATTTGACATTTTTTTTATATAAAAAAGATTTTTTTTTTGTTTGCAAATATGTACATTTTCTCTTTTCCATTTTTTTTGTTATTTTTATCATTTCAATTTTTTTTTTTTTTTTTTTGCTAACGCCTGGCAAGCACCCAGGTGGCACCTAACCTACGTGAGAACAGGGGTTTCTTACTAACCTCCCAGGTATCCTAAGTGCACATCTAGGTTGATTTGGGCCTCTAGACCCCTCGAATGAGGATCCCGCCGGCTAAGACTTACCCTGATGACAATACCGTCATGCCATGCTTAGGCTCCCAGTTGCTTCCGACCACAGGGATTCACCCAAAAGGTGTTTGAGGTAAATGATTTGCCCGACCCGGGTCTGTTTCCTCACAACTCTAGATGGTATAAGATGGAACACCCTGGAACCCTAACGACCAACCGCGCGACGCTGACCCGGAATCAGACGCCGTCGCACCCATAGGTGACGCGCTTGCATTGGCCTAAGCCTGAGGTTAAACAAGAAGACATCAAGGTGGTAAACAGGGGTCTTGACCAGCCAGAAACACGGAGACTCTTTCGCAGCGATAGCTTTTGCTTTTTCAAAGTAGGCAACCAAAATGTGTATATTAAAATAAGGTCGCAGACCCTGGGCAGTTTTCACCTTTCAGAAACTCCATCGAACCTTCATCTTTAGAGGGAAGAAGGAAGAGCGTAGGGGATAAACCTCCTGAGAGGACCGGCAAAGCCGTTAACCCGGCGAGCGAATAAGGGCCCATTAACTCATTCCTTTCGGACAACTCGGACCAAATCTCGAGCATTTACATTCTACGGCCCCTTTTGTGGATTCAGACTTTTGCTTTGAGGGGTTCCGTTTATCGTAACAGGCACGGTCACGACCAGGCTTTTCTCTTGATTTTGATTTTGTATTTCTTTTGTGAGGGAGATATTTGACGTTTGTGGGCTCCCTTTTCGTATGCCTGCGGGGACACTGCCCTCTTCTCGTGCTCTGATCGGTGCTCGAGGAAATGGATCCTACTCTTGCCCTTGGGGTTTGAGTTTCGGTTTCTCATGCTCAGCGTTTTAAGGGCGCCGACTGTCTCATTTGGTCGAAGAGAAAAGAATAAAGATTACAGCTTCCGGAGATCTTCTAGGTGTAGCCCCACCGTAGGTGATGCTACCGATTTTTTTGAATAAAATACATAAGTGAGCACATGTTAGCTTCCTTTGAGCGAGCATAGGCCGACGTGGCCGGACAGGGGTCTCCACGGTTCTGGCAACCCAAGACCCGGTACCTACCAAGCCTTAATGGGCCCTATCCTAACATGAAGGTTAAATGCAGAGACTTAACTATATGGTGACTGCCGGGCATCGGCATTTTGAATTTTCCATATTTTTAGTGGTTTTCAATATTTCTTTGTTTTTTGATGTTTTTTATCTTTTCATCATTTTTTTTTTGTTTTGGTGCTAAGGGTAGTATTTCTTAAGATAAAGCCCATTCCAAGGGTGGGATAACTCGGTCCCTTCGGCGTTGACTAGCTTGTAGGCGTTGCCAGGGTACACGGCTTGAATTACAAATGGTCCTTCCCAATTGGGTTGGAGCTTAGAACGCGGCCCTCCAGGTTTGACAAAAAATCTTTTTACGACCATCTCACCGACTTTGAATTTTCTCTCAACGACTTTCTTTTGGTAAAAGCGAGCGAGTCTATTTTGATACACACGCGCGTGTTCGGCGGCGGCCAGCCGCTTCTCATCCAAAAGTTCCAACTGGGCGAGGAGTGAATTACGACGATCGTCGAGGGGAAATTCCTCATCCAATTGTACCCTGAGAGAAGGGATCAGAGTCTCGTACGGGACTACCGCTTCCATACCATAAGTGAGGGCAAATGGAGTCTGCCCGGTGGGGGTACGGATTGAGGTGCGATAGGCCCATAGGGCTTCGATAAGCTTTTCTGGCCAGTCTGAAAACTTACTAGACTCGCAGGTTTTTCTGATGATTTTGAGCAATGTTTTATTGGTGGCCTCCGCTTGGCCGTTACCTTGTGGGTAATAAGGCGATGAATGATGTAATGCAATTGCGTACCTTTTGCAGAGGTCTTGTAGGTCCTGAGAAATGAATTGTGGCCCATTGTCGGTGACGATCGTGCTTGGGATGCCGAATCTGGCGAGGATGTTCTTCATGATGAACTTGCAGACTGTTGACGCCTTGATTTCCGCGTAAGCTTCGGCTTCGGCCCATTTGGTGAAGTATTCCGTCGCAGTAAGGATGAAAGATTTCTGCTTGGTGAGGGAATTGGGATCACCTAGGGGACCAATGATGTCGAATGCCCACATGGAGAAAGGCCATGGGGAGGATATTGGATGAAGTGAGGAAGATGGTGAATGGATTTTATCGGCGTGAAGTTGACACTTGACACACCTACGGACATAGACAGCACAATCCTCTTCCATAGTGGGCCAATAAAAGCCTTGACGAATGATCTTCTTGGCGAGCATCTGACTATTCACGTGGCCACCGCACACACCCGAGTGCGTCTCTTCTACACATTTCCAAACCTCATCGTCACCAAGACATCTTAACAGAATACCAGTAAGGCTCCTCCTATAGAGTAGACCTCCAATCAATGTGTATTTCTGAGCCACCCTTCTTATGGCTTTCTTGTCCTCTGTGGTGGCCCCTTCAGGATAAGACTGATCTTGGCAATATTTGACAATTTCATAGAACCATGGTTTCTCTTCATCAGCCAGTTCTTCTTCGGCCTCTGCCAACATGATTTCCCTCTTCTCAAGGATATCTTCCTGCAGGATCTCCCTTGCTATCCTGTCTTTGATGTTTACGTAGGAAGCATCATCGACTGCAGGGGCGTGAAGTTTGTAGATGGAAATGGACTTAAACCATCTTCCTAGAGGGAACCTTATGGATGATGCCAATGAGGCGAGGGCATCGGCGAGAATATTCTGATGACGAGGGATATGAACAAAGATCAGTTTTGTGAACAGTTTGGCAAAGGCAGCAGTGAGTTCTTGGTATGGCTTGAGTTTGGGATCGCGAGTGCGATACTTAGTGAGTACCTGGCGAAGGATGAGCTGACTGTCACCTACAACTCGCAACTCAGTGATACGTAAAGAATGAGCGAGTCCTAGGCCAGCTAGAAGGGCTTCATATTCGGCTATATTGTTGGTAACTGGAAATTTGAGCTGGTACGCCAATGGGAATGTGAGGCCTTCCGGTGACAGGAGGGCGACGCCGATTCCTCTCCCTTGAGAATTCAGAGCTCCATCAAAATATAGTGTCCACATTGGCTCATCTGATTGGTTGATGGACATTAGTTCCTCATCTGGAAACTCTGATTGGACGGGATCGAACTTGGGAAGAGGATGGTGAGCGAGATGCTCGGCTATGGCATAACCTTTAATCGCCTTTTGCTGGATGTAGGTGATGTCGAACTGAGAGAGAAAACTTTGCCAGCGTGCTAGCCTATCCGTAAGGATGGCTTTCTCCAGAAGGAATTTGATAGGATTCATTCGAGCAATCAAGTGGACTTCGTGAGCCAAGAAGTAGTGCTTCAATTTCTGCACTACCCAAACGAGGGCAGCACAGGTTTTCTCCATGCCGGTGTACTTCTGCTCACAAGGATTGAGAAGTTTGGACAAGTAATAGGTTGCCCGTTCCTTGCCTTCTTCATCAGCTTGTGCGAGGACGGCTCCCACGGAGTCATCCAAGACTGAGATGTAAAGGATCAGAGGTTTTTCTGGTTTAAGTGGAATGAGAACGGGTGGACTAGCCAGATATTCCTTCAAACCTTCAAAAGCTTTCTGACATTTAGAATTCCAGTGGAATTCTACTCCTGGCTTGGTCAACTCGTAGAGAGGTCTACACCTTTGTGAATGTTGAGACACAAACCGACGAATAAACTGCAGCCTGCCGATTAAACCTCGGACTTCCCTCAAATTCTTGGGAGGCGGCATATCCCTGATAGCCTTGGCTTTGTCGGGATCTATCTCGATCCCTCTTTTACTCACAATGAACCCCAGCAATTTACCTGACGACACACCAAACACACATTTTTTTGGGTTCATTTTCAATTGGAATTCTCTTGACCTTTGCAAGACCTTAGCCAAAACTTCTGGATGTTCCATCCTGGTCCTTGATTTCACCAATAAGTCATCCACATACACTTCCAGATATATGTGCATCATGTCATGAAATATGGCCATCATTGCTCTTTGGTAAGTAGCTCCAGCATTCTTTAACCCAAACGGCATGACCACGTAACAATATGTTCCCCAAGGGGTAGTGAATGACGTCTTTTCCTGATCCTCTTCTGCCAAACGAATTTGATTGTATCCTGAAAATCCATCCATGAAAGAGAGGGTTTCAAAACCTGCCGTGTTATCAATTAACACATCAATGTGAGGTAAGGGAAAATCATCCTTTGGACACGCGCGGTTAAGGTCCCGGAAGTCGATACAAATCCTGACTTTCCCATCTTTCTTCATGACCGGGACAATGTTCGCCACCCATTGAGGATAAAGAACGACTCTAATGAACCTGGCTTTGTGGAGCTTATCGACCTCTTCTTTCATTTTCAAAGCCATCTGGGGGTGGAAACGCCTTAACCTTTGTTTTACCGAGATGGACCCTGGTTTTAGGGTTAAACGGTGTTCGACCAAGGTTGAATCCAAACCCGGCATATCCTCGTAGCTCCATGCAAACGTGTCCTTATATTCCTTGAGGACCTCAATTAATGCCTCTTCTTCAGAGGGTGGTAGGTTGTCACTTATGAGGATGATCCTAGGGTCTTCCTCAGTCCCCAAGTTGACTTCTTTGGTGGATTCTTCTACGGCAGTTGACGGCTCGTCGAATCTCCTTATTCCGCTAGCGTATGCGCCCGCCGCATCCTCATATTCTTCACCCTCATCTTCAGTGGGGCATTCTTCATTCGTGATCTCGTAGACTCCATACCCTTCATCAGATGCACAGTCGCCCTCGCATTCTATTTCGGGTAGCTGGATGGGATTTTCTAACAACTGGGGGATGGCAAGAAGGGCATGACACCTGGCGGCCAAATCCAGAAGGAATCGACGAGGGATCTGCCTACCCTTGGATTTCTTCCTAGGTACTACTCTTGGCCTATCATTCCTAGATTGACTGACAATATTTACAGACGAAGAGGAAGATGAGGAGGATGGTGTAGAATGTACAGGAGAAGACCCCTCAAAGGAGGGGTAGAAAAGGTCGCTCATCGGACCTTGGACGGGTGGTCCGCAAGGCGGTACGCACCCGTGGGAGATGTAGGAGGTTTCCTCAACGAAGATGTGTTGTTGGAGAGTTTGAAAATTGACGTTTTTTTTTCATTTTCGTTTTTAATGACAAAGCAGTGAAAAGAGATTGGAGGAGAGAGGAAAGTGGTTATGGCTAGAGGATTGTGGGGCTCGTAGAGCAGATCATGGTTGAAGACCTGGCGCGGGTCGAAAAGCCCGCGTAGGTATGTAAGCAAAGAAGGGGACCTGGGAAGATCATCAGACAATTGTCTGGCCCAGGAAGAAGATATCAGCAAAGGCTGAGACGAGTGGATGGAGAGGATGGCGGCTAATGGGCCGTTGACGGCAATGTTGAGGACGGATGAAGATCCGTCGATGACAGAGTCCTTCTGGCGAGGACGAGGATAGTTTGGAACCTTGGCAAGAGTGGTAATATTCTCTGGTATTTCGGAGATCAATGGTGGTCCTTCAAGCTGTGGAGATGAGAACATCCTTTCCAGTGCAACGGAAATGTCCCATATGTCGAACCATTTGTCCCACTCGCATTCCGGATCTTTGATCTTGCCTCTTTTGGTGATCCTCGGACATTTTTCAGCCAAATATACAGCATGTGATCCTCCATATGCTTCTCGTGGGTGATCCCCCATCTGAACAACGGGCCCTCTGTTGAAGTGGTTTGATAGAGTCCACGTGAGGGGCTTCCAATCTACCTTGAACGGTCCTTTGAAGCCTAGGCCAAACCTGCGGTTCGGCCTAATTTCCTTTGGCGGTTTGAGCATTCCCTGTAACTGTGCGCCCAGCCCTTTTCCTTGTTGATAGCCGATGTTCCTCATAATCTCCCAACCTTTGGAGTGAAAAGGGAGACACGATGTTGTGGTTGCCCTGACCGGCTCTTTTGGTGCTAGTGGCATGCGAGATGGATCACGCACGTCCAGCAGTGACAATATGGGCCGATGAGACGGCCAAACAGAGGGCAGAGAGGTGTTGATAGCATCCACTGTGTGAAGGACAGGTGTACTGACCACTTTAATAATTCTCCCATTGTAAGGAAACTTCAGGCACTGATGGTTGGTGGATGGCACAGCGTCCATGGCTTCAATGTAAGGACGACCCAGTATAGCCTTGAATGTGGGGTCCATGTCGAGGACATGGAATTCCGTGGGAATTGCCATGGGGCCTAGTTCTGCCTTCAGAATAATCATCCCCTGCGGCGGCCTTTTGCTATTGTCATAGGCCGTGACCGTGATCGAGGAAGGTCTTATTTGTTCCTCGTCGATCCCACACAACTGAAGAGTGCTCATGGAGATCACATTTATGGACGCACCCGTGTCCACAAGACACGGGTTTATGGATACCCCATTAATTTTTATTGAAATACACAGTGCATATTTCCGAGCCTCCTTGGGAGCGAGCTCGTAGTTGTGGAACATGATGGCCGGTTGTGTGTCTGTTGGGGTCAGGACGGTTGAAATCTTCTCCACGGGGAGGTCTTCATTAACCATGACTTTTTGAAGATATTCCATCAAGGCCGCCTGGTGGGATGTGGATCTTTGAAGAAGCTCCAGGATGGAGATCCGAGCAGGCGTCTTGTCCAGGTGTTTCAATAGATCATACTGTGTTCCAGGGATAGCTTTTTCTGGTTGTTCTCCGTCATCCTTCTCTGGCTGAGATTGCTCGGGATTCTGACTGTTGTGGGGGAAAACCTTGTGGAAAATCCTTCCACTCCGGAGCACCATTGCCTGTGGCTTTTGTACCTCTGTGGGGGTAGCAGTGGGTTTTAACAGGGGTTTGAGGGGTAGTAGTGGAGGAATGGTTGATGAAGCAGGGGTGATGACGGGAGCAGGGATTCTGATGAGGGGTTTGTTAGGTGGAGGCATGGAGGAGGTAGAGGGGATATCGCGCGGATTATGAAGGATAAGGGGTTTGGAAGGTGGAGGTGGAGGTAAGGTTTGAAACGGGTAAAGGTTTTGAGGCGGATGGTGGGTGATGAGTGGTTTTGAAGGCATTAGTGGTGATGTGGTGGAGAAAGACGGGGTTATGTATGGTGGACGGATGATAAGGGGTTTAGAAGGCGTAGGGGTAAATGTGGTAGAGGTGGATGGTAAAGTGGGGGAGTGGGAGAAGGTGAGAGGGTGTGAAGGCGTAGTAGAAAGTGTCGGTTGATAGGAGGTCGGGGTGCGGATGAGAGGGCGTAATGGTAGTGGAAATGGTGAAGGTGATACCGATGCGGGTTGATGAGAGAGAGGTGCTACCCGGGCAAGGTGAGGGGGTTGCATGACGATAGGGTTGGAGGTATAAAGAATGGAGGTACTTTCCTGGTGCCACACCTGCTCTCTCCCGACTTCCGGGAAGGAGGAGATGGGGTTAACCTGATGATTGGGCTGTTGGTGCTCCGGTAGTGGATTCTGGATTATGCCCATGTCAGGCTGTTGTTGTGGGGCCTGCTGAGGCTGCTGTTGTTGTTGTGGTTGCTGCTGCTGCTGCTGTTGTAACTGCTGCTGTGGCCTCTGAGGAGGTCTCCTAGCCTTGAGAGCCGCGACGTACCGTCTCATCTCATCCCAATCTATTTGATGTTCATCATTCATATCATGGATGTAATCTTTAAAATGGAAGCAGTAATCCACTGTGTGTCCCGGCTGCCTGTGGTAGACGCAGTATTTGGAGGTATCAACATTGGGGGGCCAGGCGGGCCTTTCTCTGGGTAGGGCGAGTTGGTTTGATGCCATGAGGGCATTAAAAATATCTGCTAAGGTTTCTGGCAATGGTGGATAGTAGGCTCTCTTAGGACCGAGCGGCCTCCTTTGTTGCTGTTGGGGACCATAGTTCCCCGGGGGTGGAACTTGGTTGTACTGAAGCGGTGGTTGTTGTTGCTGAGGTTGTGGTTGTTGTTGTTGGGGTTGGCGTAATGGAGGCATATTATCCTGGGGTGGATTATTTTGGGGTGGAGGACGGAGAGGGAAAGGACCTGATTGAAGGGGTAGTCGGGGCATTTGTTGAGGCCTTGGGTTGACTGCATAGTTGGCATTGTTGACCGCACTGACTTGCTCATTTGTCACGACCCCTTCTATGGCTCCGCCCGGGACACCAGCGCCTGTCTTTCTGACCACTTTGGGCTTCGGCGACTCAAACATGTTCATGATGGGGGAGTCTTTTAGCTGGGTTTGGATGTACCGGGCCCTTTCGTAGAGTTCCTCCATTGTAGTCAGTTTATTCATGGCCAGGACATGTCTGAACTGTGGGGTTGCATTAGACACAATCATTTTCACTTGTTCGGGCTCGGAGAGGGTATCCCTTATTCTCTCCGCCAGAGACCTCCATCTATCAGCATATCGGACAAAATCCTCGTCGGGTTTCATCTTTTCGGCCACTAGGTCGGTAATGGAGAGTGAGGGACCGACCCTATCCCTATATTTCTGCAAGAACCTTCTCTGAACTACTTCAAAATTCTCGGCCTCGCGGGGCTCCAGAGAATAGAACCACTCAAGCGCGGGACCATCCAATGATCTCCGAAAGAGGTACGCCAGGGACCTCTGATCATTTTGCCAATAGGAGGACTCATACATGAAGTCCTTGAGGTGAATGAAGGGGTTGCCGGTACCGTTGTATCTGCGGTACGTGGGCATTTCGGAAGGAGGAAGATGAATGACAGGGAGGATTGGCAAAGCAACCTCCGGGGTGGCTTTCACGTCCACCATCCTTCTTAGATTTTGAAACTGCTCGTCCATGCGGTTGAACCTATTGAGGAGCGATTGGGCGAGCTCCTTTGGGGGTGAAGGTGGCACTTGCCACTGGGGGAGAAACTGTCTCCCGGAGACTTGAGGGGGGAACCCAGAATGAGAGGGAACTGTCGGACCGCCGACAGTTGGCCCCGGCTGAAGCGGTGTCTGGGGAACAACGGGAGTTTGAGATTGTGATGGGAACTGGAATGAGGGTGGTTGTTGGCTCGCCTGACCTTGAAGCGAGGGAGACTGGATGGCTTGCGCCAATGAGGGAGATGGAATGGCCTGCACGGACTCTTGGAGAGGTGCGATGGCCGGAGTTGATTCCTGGGGCGTGGGGGAAACAGATTTTCCCTTTAGAATGGCCTGGAAGGCCCGGAGCTGTTCAGAGGTAAGCTCCGTGTTGGCGAGGACGCCCAGTAAGGAAGTGATATCCTGTGGCGGGGACGTGTCCCCGGCAGTAACATGCACCTCATGCGAGGGGTCATGAGAAGGACCCGAGTCCATAGCATAGACTCGCGGGTCGGCTGTCAAACCACGGCTAGGGTGGTTTTCCTCAGAAGACTCGTGAGACATGCTCACAGTTCTCCCAGAACGCAAAAACATACACTAGCAAGTAGGTAGCAGAGATTAAGTGGATGCTTTTACGTCCTTTTTTTGTGTTTTGATTTTGATGATTTTTTTTGTATTTTTAGCGAGATCCGAAGTTCACACAAAATGGGGACCCTAGTTTGTTTTTGTTTCACCGCCGTGTCAGCTAGGGTCTCTCGTCTCACCACGAACGAAATGACTAACTCCGGGGAACTTCAATGGTACAACCAGCCCAGTGAACGAAGAGGAGATTCTTCGATGTCGGGGACTTACGGAGGTCCCAGTGTAGGAGATTCTAGTCCGTTGAGAGGAATTCCCAAACGGAGAGTCCTTCCTTCACCGGGAAAGGGTGATCCTCAAAAAATAAAAAAAAGATAGAAAGGAGGAATGGATGTATGCAATGGAATGCTGACAGATATATGGAGTGGGAAAATAACAAAAATAACAGACATATAATAACAAACAACCAAACAACTGACAGTGCTGCCGTGAGCACAACGGGGGCGCGCGCGGGCGCCAAGATGGAGAGGCACGGATGGTGCCGAACTTGCAAGGGTAGCCGAGAGGAAGCAGTAGATGTCCCACCGTGATCGCCAATCTGTGAGCGACGTCACGCGGTTCGGAGAAGAGCGGGGAAGAGGAAGAAGCGGAGAGCGCGCGGGCTCCTTCTTTTTTGTTTGTTTTGTTTGCTGCAACACAGAAATGAGAGGAAAGAGAGAAGGGGCCACCACGGGAGATTACTCCAGCGGGGCGAGCGGGACAAGCGTGATATAGCAAAATATGGGGGTTAAACGGCCATAGCGGGAAGTGACTCGCCGCGGCCTCGGGGGGACGGGAATGGTGCAAAAATTAAATAACAAGAATTGAAACGGCCATTGGGGAAGTGACTCGCCGCGGCCTCGAGAATATGAGCAGATAATAAGATGACAGAATATGAAGAGGATACAAAGAGCGGGAATTTAAACGGCCACTGGGGAAGTGACTCGCCGCGGCCTCGATGATAAGAGCAGAATATAACAGAATATAAAGAGAATATAAGAACGGAAATTTAAACGGCCATTGGGGATGTGACTCGCCGCGGCCTCGATGATATAAGCAGAATATAACAAAACATAAAGAGATTATAGGAATAGAAATTTAAACGGCCATTGGGGAAGTGACTCGCCGCTGCCTCGATGATATAAGCAGAATATAACAAAATATAAAGAGAATATAGGAAACAGAAATTTAAACGGCCATTGGGGAAGTGACTCGCCGCGGCCTCGATGACAAGGTGTGATCGCCAGGGGCCGAAAGACCCCAAAATAAGAAAGTGATCGCGCCTACCTCAAGAGCGGGACATGGCGGGTTGCTTCTTCCTCTCCTTTCGGCCGGCCGACGGAGAGGGCTTTCCTCGGGTACCCTTGCAAAACAACGACAAATAAATGACAAGTGGATTAGAAAGATGGAGATGTAGTATTCAAATCCTCGCGGTAAAAATAACGAAATGATGGCAAGACACACACCTGGTTGGTGTTATCTTTTAAACCCCTCTCGGACTCGAGTAGGAGGAAAATGAGATGATGGATGCAAGAAGTATAAGAGAAGAGGCGCCCTTGTGAAGGGGGATAGAGGATGCAATATGATGAATGTAAAGAACTATGGAGAAAAAGGGGAAGAAAAGGCTTATTGGATGAGCCGAGGGTGAAATCCGGCGGAGCTCCGGCAGCGTGGGGACGACGGGGAAGCGCGGTGGATGAAGACGACCTTCCTCTCGCGAGCGTAGGCACCCGAGAAGCCGGCAGAACCTCCACCTACAAAAGACCCCACGGGTTAGAAAAATGACTCCGTAGCCTCTGGGCTCCGGCAGCCTATCGGATCACTGCTTAGCTCCCCCAGAACTGAGGGGGTGGGCCTCTATTTATAGAGTTCCGGAAGGTGGAGGCGTCCAGGACCCTGGACACCTCCATCAGGGCCGAAATAATATTTTAATCTATTTTTATTGATTTTTTTGGAATACTTTTGTGGAGGCGTCCAGGGTCCCGGACGCTTCAAGCAGGTCCACCGAAAACCGACGACGGCCGCACGCGGTTTGGCACAACGCGTGGTTTTGTGAGCGGCGCCTCGTGATTCAAAAATGGGCGCGTCCAGTCAGCTAGACGTCTCTAAATTTGGCTTTTTTCACACACGACAAACCGTCGTTCGGTGGCCGGCGCCCGTGAGTGAGTTCATGGAGGCGTCCAGGGGCATGGACGCCTCCAAAAGTTTATTATTTTTTTATTTTTCTTTTGTCTTTTATGCCAAGGCTGGCATTTTTATTTTTTTATTTGTTTTTATGGAGGCGTCCAGGGACCTGGACGCCTCCATTAATATATATATAATTTTATTTATTTTTTTTATTTTTTATGCCAACTGGCATTTTACACTTATTTTTTATTTTTGTTTTTATGGAGGCGTCCAGAGTCCTGGACGCCTCCATAAATATATATATTTTTTATATTTTTATATTTGGTGTTGGGGCCCTTAGAAAAGAATAAAACAAATTAAAATCATGGGGGCGTCCAGGGGCCTGGACGCCCCCATTAAGACCCACCCGAGTCCTTGGATCGGGCGTCGGTGGCCGCCCGGCAGATATCCTTCTTGGTTCCGGAACCTCCTGATGCGTTCGACTGGTGTTGATGCCGTCCGAATGCCGTGACGAGACGATTCCGGATGCCGAAAAGGGCGGAAGAAGACTCAAGAAAAGGAAGCACTCAAGTGATTCAAAACGCGTAAGCCGTCTCGGGACGTTATATAGTAATATGAGACATTCTCAGGAGATGTCAGGAATGGCG